>VZUI01046618.1:0-179097 GCA_013401135.1 Cettia cetti
CTGAGCTTTGTGAGAACAAAGCCCTCGGGGGCTTCCCTGGTTCTGCGTGGTATCGTAGCTATAATTGTTATTGTTTGCATTGTTAGAAATACTAGTAAAGAACTGTTATCCCTATCCCGTAACTCTGCCTGAAAGCCCATTTCTTAAATTATAATAATTTGGAAGGAGGGGATTTGGATTCCACATTTCCTAAGGAGGTCCTGCCCCTCCTTAGCAGATACCCGTCTTTCAAACCAAGACACCACTAAATCCGCACCTCAACATGCTGTAACCCCAAGTTCCATGCACAGATGATTTGTGTTGATACCTTATGGTAGTGCACTGGGACAGAGAGAAGATGAGCACAAGACACCCAGAAATCACATAAGCAGCAACATAAGGACTGCAAGACTTCTCCAGCCCAACTAAAACCAGACAGATTTTTTTTTCATTGGAACATGGATCTCCTTAGAGAGAGAGGGGAAGAGGTTTGTTGTTTTTTTTTTTTTTTGTTTTGGTTTTTTTTTTTTTAACTTTTTCTGGTGTGTTTTGGGGGTTTCAGGGTTTTTTGGGGTAGCCTTAGCTCTTTCAGTAGTAGTTCTAGCCTTGAGTTTCCTGCTCTGAATCTAATTTTACCAAGGCACAAGACATGACTTACCTGGAGATCACAAAGGCTGTCACAAAGCTCAACAGCCAGGATCAGAATCATATTTTCTACTTTATCTTATATTCTTTCAAGTCAGTGCAAAATGTTGCCAAAAAGCATTACTACCAAATGATGCTGGGGCTTAAGAAGCATTGGCATGGGAGCCCATCTAGATCCCAATCAGTCACATTGTACCTGTTCACAGCATGATAATAACTTGCCGAGGCATTGAAAGAAACACAAAGCAAGAGAAGTTCATCTGTTTTCAGTGTATTTTAATAAATGAAAACAAACC
The DNA here is from genome assembly GCA_013401135.1 of Cettia cetti. Taxonomy (NCBI): domain Eukaryota; kingdom Metazoa; phylum Chordata; class Aves; order Passeriformes; family Sylviidae; genus Cettia; species Cettia cetti. The sequence goes on from VZUI01046618.1 coordinate 921, forward strand.
TGAAGGTATGAGTTGGATTTCAGCAGCAAGTTAACCTTTTCCCTGACATGATGTGAGGTCTCTCTGCAGGGGTGTCAAGCAGATTTGCTAAATGCCATATTGGGGCTAAATCTGGAGGCTGCCAGACCGTTTCCAGCTTTATATAAAGCTCCCCAGGAGCCAGGCTGATACTCTCAGGCTTCTCTGAAAATACTGCTGATCCATAGGGATAATCCTATTTCCTGGACCATGAAATAGCCTAAGGGTTACAGCTGATGGCTGTGTGAAACACAATCACCAGTTTGACAAGTGCTGCTGTTCCCCAGGTCTGCAAGGTACGTGGTGGCTTTTGGGCCTGCAAGAGACTTAGCTGAACTTGGCTGCTGCTCTCTGGTAAGGGACACCATGCCTGATGCCCCCCTCTCCACTGCCTTCCATTGTCCCCAGACATGTTCACAGTGATCACTTAGTGCATGTTTTGGAACAGGAGGGGTTTTATTATAGCATTTTTATTTCCCAAAAGGCAAGAGAGCTGCAAAGCTGGTCAAACAACTCCTCCCTAGAACAACCCCTGCAGGTCCCATGGGTCCATGTGCCCAAGCACACACACATATGTAGTGAGGTAGCTGTTTCTGCTAAGGCAAAGAGCAGTTGAGAGAGCTTTGGCTGTCAGGAGAACGGACATCTTCAGCTTTGGTGGAAAACAGTAAAGCTAGATAGGTCTGAGGTCCTGCTCAGAGTGTACCTGCCAGGTGCTCACCTTCAAAACCCATGCCAAGTTGTTCAGCAATTTGAATTTCCAGAATCAACTTGCCAGCTGCTGGGCAGCCCCAGGCTGCGGGCACAGTACAGGTGTGAATGTGTTAAGCTTCAAGCTCTTGGGAGCTGCTTTCCCTTGTAAACACTAGACAGGGAATTACTACCCCTTGCCTGTCATCACCATTGTAAAAAGTAGATGTGATATGTCCCTGTTCAATTAAAAAGAAGCCCAAGGTCACTGCCCTCCTCTGTGAAATGGGTCCATTCCATTTGAAGTGCTCCCCTTTGTTTCCTGTGCAGAGTGGTGGCACGGAAACAATGCCACCTCCCACCATGAAATGACAGCTTGCTCCAGCCCTTTCATAACAGAAGCCCTTGAGGCTGGCACCAAGGGAGCTTGATGAGGTTAGTAATCACTGCAGCACATGAAAAGCATTTTGCACTGCGACCTTTTGCACATAAAGAGCTATACTGGTTCTGCTTCTAAAGCCAGGAAGATTTATACACATGGCTTTCTCCCAGCACTGAGGGAGGAGAAACTGAGGCAGTAAAATCCTGAAAGCCAGCAATTTGTTCAAGACGGGATGCTGAGAGCACTTGAAGGCTTAAAGCTTATGGTATTTCACCTGCAGTTTGCAGCACAGGAAACAAAGGATAGGATTTTCACTAAATCCTAGCATTTTTAGACAGAAACAATGTATTTCTTTTCAAGTCACATTGACAGTCCTGTGAAAGTTCTCTTTGAGAGTCCTTACTACATGAGAGCTGTGTGCACAGCTCTTGGTGATGCACAGCCTGTTACCTGTGGCTGTAGTGACAGCTGCCCTGAAAGGCAGGCTGGAAAGGACCTTCCAGTCTTCCATTCCTAAGACCCCTCTGTCAGTCCTACTCTCCGTAGGCAGTCACCTCACTCGTACACAGTGGCAGCACCTGATGTGATCTCTGGTAAAAGACTTACCTCCAAAGCCTGAGGAAATCATTTCTGCCTGGTCTGGCTATGCTAAGTGACTTTGAGAGCGAGGTACATCCTCATCCAGGCTGCCCTGCAGGTGTGAATGGGGAATTCCAAACCTTTTCATTATTACTTTACATTGTAGGCTACAAGGTAACTGGGAAGCAAACCCAGGTAATATCCCTTTTCCTTTCTTGGAGCAGTCTCTAATTTTAATTAAAAATTAAACCTTCACTGTTCCATCAGTAGCAGCATTTTATGGGAATCACTTCATCTGTAGTTTGGAAATTGGGAAACAGAAATATGACACAATTACCTTCAATTACCAAAAATATTACTTTTATGGAAGTGAAAATTTGAATTAGTCCAGATCTGAGGCAGAGCAGTGAGAGACACATAGCAAAATTTTAGGGGAATTTTCAGTGACCCACAGCCTTCAGAGAGGAGAAATAATCACGTTACTGCCTTTCCTCCCAGCTAGACAGAAATTTATATCCTTTAATCTCACACAGTGAATCCTCTGTTTGCTTGGCTTTGGAGATTCAACAAGCACTGTGTGCAGTTAGCACAGAGCAGGATTCCCCCATCACTCGCTGTTCTGATCCTGGCCACAGCCATCAAGGACTGCTCTGCCTCTGCATACACGACGTGGATGTGGATCATGTACCAATTCAAATGTGCAATGCCCAAGCTGTCTGCAGAGGACAGAAACATCCACAGCAAAGTGCAAAAATAATTCAGTGTCTTCCACTTCATCCCCCACAATGTTTCTTAGCACCCCTTGGCACATCCCGTCTTGTGCACCCACCTCAACCCTCAAGAGCTACTGAGATGCTTGTTTTGCTCAGCCCAGGTCTCCTTTAGGCATTAAAGGCTCTTCCACCCGTGTTTCCAAGGAGATTACTCAATGCTGTGCATGCTGAAATTCAGTACAGCCCACTGCAGGAGCCTCAGTACCCCTCTAAAACATTTCAAGCTTGCTTCTCCGCCATCCCTCCTCCTTGACCATCACCCGGCCAATCCCAGCTTCACGCCTGGCGGTCAACATCCGCTGCACCACCTGCAGTGCCGTGTCCCATTTTTGTGTGATGATTCTCCTCCTGTCCCACAGCACACGGGGACCCCAACGGTCTGGCTTTGAGCCCCATGCGGTGCATCTCCGCAGCTCAAAGCTGTAGCCACGTCCCGGTGCCCGTCCCCGCCGCGCTCATCCGCCAGCAGGTCAAGACATCAGCATGTCCCAGCGCTGGCTCAGGGCTGTGCTCTCACAGGGGTTGATGACGAGCTCTTTAATGCTCTCGTTCGTGTCCCCGATGGTCTCGGTGTCCAGGCAGAAGCGTGAAGCTATGTGCTCAATGTGGGACCCCACTTTGCCCCAGCGCTGAGGGGAGACAACGACAGGAGAAACAAGTGAACAGGCTGCCTCCCCACGAAGCTTTCACTGCATGGCCCAGCATCGAGAGGACAGCTGCCATCAAGCCCTCGTGGCCTGATGCTGTCAAGTACAAGGTCCCCAAACCCTCACGGAGCAAAGCACACGCTGAGCATTTTTCCCATCAGAGGCACACTCATTTAACTCGGCCTCTGCCTGGCTTCAGGAAGATAATGTATTACTAACAGCTTTTTCCCCAGGTCACTGGTTCAAATGCCAGCTCAGTGATTAACTGCAGGGAAATGTTAGCATCTGCTGCCTGACTGGCAGCCCATGTGAACTAAATTGCCAGTTTGGGTTTGACTTCTGCATTGAAGTATCCAGATCACCACCCTCACTAATAGACATCCTTATCAACACACTCATTTAAGAGGCAAAGGGCTGAACAGGCCAGAGTCTGTACTCCCAAATTGACTGTGCTTCCCAGATGAAGTCTGAGCAAAGACCATTTAATGTGCAGTAATACTGTGATGAAAGAAAGGAAACTTCAAAGAAAATGGGGATCACTGAAAAGGGCTCACCTGCTTGTTGTCACCTTCTTTACAAGGTGACAGCAGCACCTGGGAACCAGGGAAGAGGGTGTACACAGACAAGCACAGCTGCTGCTGGCGGACGTGGTGGTTGTATGTGTACGTCCATTCCTGCACAGAGTGAGAAAAAGAAAGGTGGTGAGAGAGCAGTGTTGACTCCTGCTATTCTTTTACCTGGAAAACAAATACTTTGGCTTGGATCCTACCCCTTACAAAATCAAGCACAAACCTCACTGACTTCAAGAGACACCAGGAGAAGTCACTGGGATGTTTCAAGCCTCCCCAAAACTGCAGTTGTCATTGAGGGACTGTAGATATCAAAGAAAATGTCTACAAAAGCTGCTGGAAGAATATGTTTCAGGAGACAAAAGATTCCATAGCCAGAACTGGGCTGTGGTTGGAAAACAAAAAGATGGGAAAAAAGTAGAAGAGAGGCAGGAACGCTACTAACCACACAATGTTCAATCTTATTTTTTCAGGGAAGAGCAGCAGAGATGCTTTGCAGTTGTCAGTGGGAGACAAGAGGTGATACACAGCAAATGGCTGCAACTCCTGGGGTTCTGTTCCCAAATAGCACAAAAATAAGAGGTAAAGCTCTGCTTTCTATCAAGGCAGTGGGACCCAATTTTGAAGGTTTGCTATAGCTATTGCTATTCCCGTTCCACCAGGCTGTCTTGGAGGTTTTTTCTTTTGCTACTTTTTTATGTTCACCAGCTTTTTATCAACTCCTCAGCCCCAGAAAAACACTTTGAGGAGCAGAGACCCTTTGTCCCACGTGATGCTAACCAAACAACAGGAGATCGCTGGGATTACCATCTTTTTCACCACTGGATGTTTCTGGGAGAAAAAAAAAAAAAGCAGCTGATAATTTGATGAGATTTCTGAATGTGCCAGAAAAGCATCATGGATGTACAGACACACTGCTCAGCCCAGGAGCGTTTCACAGAAGTTTACTCCAACGTTTATTCCAGCTGAATATTTTCTATCACTTACCTGTGCTCGTATTACCCAAGAGAAGATCCCAGCCAAGGGATGTCTGTCTCTCTGTTATTAATGTGTGTGCACAAGCAGACAAGAGCTGGTTTGGCTGATGGGAAACCACAAACCATGCTTTTACATAACCCTGGAGATGAGCCTCTGGAACAGGTGTTTTGCTTGTAACTTTGTGTGAGCATCAACTTTGGAATTGGAAAGAGCGGGGCTGGAAGGGTTTTCCGAGGGTACCCACCCCGGGTGTTAAGCAGGATCAACTCCTGCTGTGTAAAAGGCTCTGAGCAGCAGCAGTGGGAGCAGATGCAAAGCAGGTTTCTGAGCTATGGCAGGGCAGGTGAGCAGGGCTGGAGGATCAACAGCAAGCTGGCTTCACCATCAGAGTGCAATAACCCTGCCAGAGACAGCAAGGCCAGGGAGAAAAAGGGATCCCACCAGAGTACCCACGAGCCACGGCAGACGCTATGACAGGATACAGGCTATGAAAACTCTGAGCTTGCAATGGAAGAAAAGGTGCAAAGAAGAAGCAGAACAGTCAGGAGCTCAGCTATGGGGAAGTCAGAGCTCTGTGAGAAGTGATGTGAGCAGCAGTGTTGGCAGTGGAGGGGAAGGCAGTGCTCAAACATATGGCTGTTAGGCTGGAGCTGGAAAAATGGGGCTCCTGGGAGACTTCAACCCTTTCTGAGTGCTGGAGGGGAATGTGAAGAATGGCTGCCCTACTCTCAGAGCTGGGAGCTCCCCTGACTTTGAGTGGTAGAGGTTTTGGGTTGCATTAGCATGAGTTATTAGAGCAGGGAAATGCTTCCAGCCCTTTGGTATTTGTCACCGTCAGCAGCTCTAACTCCTCTCCTCAGCTTCAAAACAGCTACAGGCATTTAACTCCTGGGAATATAAATCCCACTTTCATTCAGGTTCTTAGCCACCTGGAAGGGAAAACACTCTTTTGCACAGCAGACCCAACTCCACAAGGAATTCACACTGTGATCCTCATACTCTCTGCTTCTTAGCCCACTATTCCCCACCAGCTAATGGAAATCAAACCTGGCTTTGTGAACAGCCTGCCCACAGGCTCCTCAGCAAGAGCTGCCCAGGATCTGAGTACATAACAAGCATTCCTTTTCAAAGCCATAATCCACACCCAAAGGGCCTTCTGGCAACTACTTTTCTTTGTCATATGGAGCAGGGTTTACCTGATCCTACAGTGAACATGTTCCAGACACCCCAACCATGCACACTGTCAGCTGCTGTGTAAACCACCAGCCTGGGAAATCAGGTGCCAAATTAGTCCAGCATCTGTGAAGAACCAAACCCTACGGGGCAAGCTCCAACATCTGTTCTTGGCACCCACGCTGCTACAAGCTGCTTTGAAAACCTGCTTTACATTTTTAACCAATTGCTTGTCATTTTAATTCAGGATAGAGCTGAAGCTGCACCCATGAAGCTCCTCAGCAGCAGCCAGTTAATCCTGTAACTTTTGTATATGTTGAATTCTCCAACTAACTTAGGCCATGGGACTTTTTTGTTTGACATCCTAACCTTCTTGCTTCACTAAGGTTACCTCATAGAAGACTGCTCCTACCAGAGGTTTTCCATGATTTTTTTTTTCCAGAGCAGGATATGTTCAAACCTTCACAATATTCACATCCTCTCAAAGCAGGGCCATCCTCTCCTCCAGCAGTGAGACTAGGGATAGGAAGGGTGGTGGCAACCACTTACCCTAAGCTGTTGTTCATCATAAGAAGTGAGGGCTCCAGAGCTGGATGTGTGCATCAGCTCCACAGCTGACACTGGATCCTACCCTCCTGCCCCCAGGCTGTCCTTCCACTGTCTTTATCTCAGCTGACAGATTTTCACACAGCTCATCTATCTCGGCAGAATGGCTTTTTATGGAAGCCAGTCCTGTTGAAAATGTTTTATCCAGCTCTAATCATGTCTCCTTCCCTTTCAGCCTTAGATGAAAGCCAAAGAAAATTATGCAGAAAATGAAGAAATTTAAAGGGAGAGGAGGAGGGAAGTCAGTTGTACACCACAGAATCCATGAAGGACTTCGAGCTAAAATACATGACCATGGCCACACAAACTTTTATCGTACCCCTTCTCTTCCCTTATTTTTATGAGTTGGGATTAATTTTCTTTTTCCATTAGGAACTACTTTATCTCCTAATCCCTGGCACACTGACGTGGCCAGCACAGCAGTAATAGCAGCAGAGCTTTGCACCACAGAGATTGTGGTGAATGGGGCAGGCCATGGTACTCCTAAGGAGCCCTGGAAGGAGCAAGCACGGCTTCAGGGCTGCAGACTAGCCTGAGGAGATGCCATCAGGGTATAGAGCTGACCCAGAGCCAAAGAAAAACAGACGTATGAGGTAAAACTGACATCAAGATTTCCTGCCTTTTTGAAGGCAAAGATGGAGGGGTGGTGGAGCCAGGAGAAAGAGGATGGAATTGGAGAAGAGAGCTACCAGCTGCACGGCACAACCAGCAACCCCCTTCCTCCAAAGCCTCAGGTAACACCAACCCCCTCATCTGAGACCTGTGACTGTTTCCCAAGGCTTTAGCATCATCTGAGCCGGCACCTGTCACTGTTACTCAGCGCTGTTGTGAACTGAGTGCTGTTATTTTCAAGAGTGACCTTTGGCTTGGCATAGCCTGGCTGGCAGATGGAGCAAGGAGCCCCTCAGCCTGGGAAGGAGCAGTGCCATGGGAGCCCAGCATTCCGTGACAGCGAGGCCTCTGCTGCCGAGCAAGAGGCCAGCTGTACCCTAAAGCAGGGGTAGTAGCTAGAGAAACGTGTTTCTGAAGAAGGTGGAACAACCTAATTATCCAATTATCTTCTCAAAATCCCAGGGAAGGACTTCCCAAGGCATGCAACTGCACAGGTCACCTAGGGATACCAAAGTGTTGCACGCATCAGAGATCCTGGGATACAACTGGCACTTCTCAGGAGAGTGGAAGCAAAGTACACGAGGTGCCCAGGACAACCTGGGAGCAGAGATGACACTGCTGCCCCTCTGCTCTGCTCTGCTCACTCAGCTTGGCTCCCACTGCTCCAGCCAGCCTACAGCTGGGGCAGGTCCTGCCCATGGAGGAAGAGAATGAAGGCTTTTGAGGGGAGGAAGGCCAGAAGAGAATGTTTATAGTTGAGATGTCTCAGGAGGGTCACTTGGTTTGGATAGATGCTAAATGCTCTCAAAAAAATATGCAGATCTAGTCAGCACACAGAGGACCTCAAGCCAACTAGGATGAACATCAAAGCCACACAAGGCAGATCATCACAGAAGAGTCAAGGTCATGCCACTCAAATGCAATGGCAGCCACTCAGCTGCAAACCCCAGGTATTTTGGGGTGCAGGCCCAGGAAATGGATGCTGCAGCCTTCCCCCTGTTTCCTTGCTTGTCTAAAACATGCCTGAGCTTTACAATCCTCTTGCAGCAACTGCTTACACATGTGTTATATCCAGGTCAAAGCACCTTCAGATTTTTTTATCTGAAGCATGTCAGGTTTCCTGAAGCTGCTAATGACTTAAATAAATCCCAGTCAGACGTCTTTTCCAAACTCTATGAACTAATACCAACTGACACTTGGCTTAAAAAAAAACAAACCCAACTACTCACATCTTCATTAGATAGATAAGGACAAAATTATGATCAATTATTTTCTCTCAGATGCATTTCTCTCGTGAAAAACTAAATCAATCTGTTCATTTAGCAAATGAGACGCAACAAGGCATGGAGTGCTCCAGTGGGCAGCAGCACAGGCAGAGCCTGCTGTGCCCTGGGCACGGGCACTGCACAAATGTCTCTGCCTGTCACTAACTCAGGAGCCCCCTGACAGCCACCCTGGGGCCCTCAACCACCTCAAGATCCCTCTGAGAGCCACCTCAGGGGACAGAGCCCACCCTGACTGCTGCCAGGCCTTCTGGAGAGGAAAGGGACAAGTGGATCCCCAGGATGAGAAGACAGAGCTCTCTTACACAAAGATGAGGGGTCTTCCTGTGCTTCAGTGCCCCTTTCAGTAATTCAGGACCAACACCAGTCACCATCAGGGAGGGTTTTTGACACCTGCTAAGGGTGAAAGCCTGATTTCATCGCTGAGTACTCATCTCAATTTACCCAAATTACAGATATAGCCAGAGGTCTCACAACATCCTTGCCCTACAATACAGGTAGAAAAACCTAAAATAAAGAGCAGTTGATTGCCATCTGACAGCTCCTGTGCCTCTCTCCTCAAACCATGACAGCTCAGATCTTCTCACACCCAGTCCCAAGACTTCATGCATGTAATGTTGGTTAAGGGCTGGGGCAGCCCAGCAGGGAGACAGCTACAGAAAGGCAATCAAAGCAACCAAATTACTGCTACTATAATAGTGATAATAAAGAATGTGGACAGCCAGGATATTTCCACGGTACTTACTGAATGCCAAGAAAGCACAGCTTTGATTTAGCTAAGCCTATTTTTCACAAAATGAAGCTTAGGGTAAACAAGACGTGACTTCAGTATGTTAAAAGTGAAGATTATTGCTCTATTCTGGTATATCAAATGCAAAACCAAGTAGCATTCAGGCCTGCTGCTATAATCAATCCTACACAGCCTGGTGACTGTAACACCCATGTCATCCACAAGTTCAGGTGGTCTTGTGGCAACATTTTAATGACTAATCATTAAATTTTAAGTTTCTATTCACAATAAAAGTTTAAATATCCTACTTTAATCTGAAATATTCTCCATGGGTACAAGTAACAAAGAACTATCCTAGAAAGACAGAGAAAGATAAAAAGGAAAGGTTTTTCTCTATTCCTGCTGTGTACTGAGTGCAGCCATTCTGCAATCTGTTTGTAATGCATTTTTCTATTCCTTTACAGAGTTAGTCCTGGATGTGCACAAGAAATGGAGTTGCCATCCAGTGGGAAGTGTTGACCTATTGCAAACTGCTGCAGAATCAGAACAGGATGATGAAAAGTTTGTGGTGTGAAAAATTCCAAAAATTTACAGCACAGAAATGTCAAAACAAAATGTGTTTGGTAGGAATGAAACAATCCAACTTGTTGGCATGACATTTCTCATTTTAAAATACCACATCAAATTGGTATTTCAGAAAGACCAATACCATTTCATTTTCAAACACTAGCTTGCAGCAGCATTTTTCACTCTGATTTTCCTAGATTTTTTTAAAAAACAGCCGAATCGTTGGAAGTTGTTGTTGTCGTTAGAACACTTTTCCTTTCTTCTGCAGAGCTAGCCCTGAGAAACATGATGACCTGCTCACATCAGCTTGCTTTCTTTGCTGTTTGTGTGAAAAGTTCATGTAACTGGAAGAAAGAAAAACTATTCTGGAACACGAAAACCAGTGAAACCTTAAGAAGTGTTACTGTGTGGCACTTCCAATTAGATTAACTACATTTTCTGAACTGACTAATATTCAAGTAGTCATTGTTGATTTTGCCATGCTGTGAAACAGATATTAATTTCCTGCCTACAGACAGGCATGCAACTGCATTTGAAAGAGATGCACATAATGACATGCTTTGTTTGCACACACAAATCAGGAGTATTTTAAGCAGTCTCCCCAAGCTGGGCTTTTAATATGCACAGCTACCTGGTTTGAATATGTAACCATGAGGGTTAAGGATGTACAGTCGAGTGGAAGCAAGCACACCACACCATTTCCTACTGAATTATTTCATGGCAACCATGGAGAAGCAAGGGACTGTTATCCTCCCTGTTTTATAGATGGGAACACAGAACTTACTGACATTGCCAAAATCACAAAGGGAGCCTGAAGCAAAGGTGAGTTTTGAAGCTGTATCTTCAGGGTTTTGCTCCAGGAACTCTACTGCAAGGCACATGTGCCTGCCCTTGGCTCTAACATCTCCTAGGCTGTGCTTTTGAGAACATCAATTCAAACAGCTTTTTCTCATCTCAGACTGAAAAAACTGAGATCATCTTCATTAAATTCTCACTAGTTTAATGAGCAATCCAATACTGAGAGAATGCAGACTACGAAGTTAAAAATGCCACTGCGACTCAGTCCATTTTGAGAGAAAAAAGGCTGAGAGATGAGAGGAATTTTCAATTCTCTTTGCCTTTGATCTGTGCAGATGAGCAGCACGTGGTGCTCCTGGGCAGTGGAAAGAGCTCAGCATAGGTTCCCACGGAGATGAGTGGGACACGTTGTCCTGTGGCTCCTGCACCAGTCCCTGCTGCTGCCCAGGGCCTCCACCAAGGTCAGGTGGAGTTGCCAGGGTTTAAGGACTTGATGCCTAAGGAAAGACACTAGAAGAATGGGCAAATCCTCCAACAGAGAGGAGGTCCTAGCAACCTTAAGAAATCATCTTGAAGCTGCCCCCACGGCTTCTTCCCATTCAGAATCACAGGGATACACAACATATCTTACCTGTGCCTTTGGTACTGTGCCCTTGCTGCTGTTACAAGGATTTAAGCTCAGGATGGGGAGCTCTTGGTCTTCAGACTTGTGTGACTCCAGGCAGTTCTGCCTTTGCCTGATTATCCCAGTCTGATAGAGTGATTCCTCGGGAATTCTGTGGGAACAGCATGAAAACAAGATTGTACTGTCCCATGCACAGGGAGGCTCAGTGAGGTAAGGCTGCACTCCTTCACCTTCAGAAAATGAGGGGTGGAAAGATCTACCACAATACTGGAGCACTGATAGCAGCGTGTGGACAGGGACACTGCAGAAGCAGTGCTCAGAGATGGATGGCTGACCTTTTTAAGAGGAAAAAAAAAAAATAACTGCACAAGGCAAACAGGAGAGGCAGGAGTAGGCTGTGAGCAGGCTGAAGGTCAGCCTTCAGCTTACAGGAGAGGGGAACTTTATAACAAACTGTCACAGAGCCCTGGCATTGCCTGTGACTGCTGCTGTGCAATGCCACACGTGACAAAAAAAAAAAAAAAAAAAAAAAAAAGAGAGAGAAAGAAAATGGCTATAAATCCTCATTTTCACACAGTGATTCTGCACTCAGCTATTACACCAGCAAGTCCCTGAAGGTATCTCTAGAACTTTACCATCTTTTCTGAGGATGGCTCCTGATAGGGACCAGGGGAACGAATGCAATGGTTTCTGGACTAAATTGGTAATTAAAAGATATCTGTGCAAAAGCAATGATATTTAGCAAAGCATTGGGCTAGAAGTAAGGCAGAGTCATCTGAATACAAGTCATAAAATCCTAGAGTGAATGGTTTCACAACAGAGAAGCCCTGAGTGCCACACAACAGCGTGAAAGCACTAGAAATTAGGTGCTTGTATAGTAAGCAGGAGTCATTAAGTACAGAAACACCCCAGGAGAGGCTATATGGTGGATTTTCTGCCTTGGGATACTTTTGTAAGGAAAACTCTCTTATTTCCCTACACAACCTGCTCCAAAGTATGGGCAGGATGTTACCTAATGAACTCCTGAGAGCAAATGGGAATAACTGGTGCTTTGCTCCTCATCAGCCCTGCAGCAGAGCCTAGAGGAAGCAGAATATCCTGAGAATATCACTCCCAAGGATCTCCAAAGCCCTGCAGTATGTCACACTGTGAGCAAGCTGTGTTTAAAGCCAGCACAAAATTCACTCTGCCCTTCTGTGAAGTCCAAGGGAGGGGGTGCCTATGTTTCTGGGGCAGAAGAAAGCTCTGTAGGGCAGGAGGGAGGGATGGAGCATCCCACTGGCCTGCTGGATGCAGATGGAGATTGCATATCCATACCGAAGTTCAGGATAAACATTTTCCAGGTACCACTTGAAGCTGTGGCATTTCAACTTCTTCCGCAGCTCCACTCTGCTCTGGATGCTGTGGGAAGAAAATATCTCAGATATACAATGGAAATGATGAAGGTGAGACCCAACACACCAAAAAGGGAGGCTGAGAGAAACCCATCAAAAATGCACGGACAGCAAACACAAGAGCATCAGCAGCTCTGGTTTCTCTCTGCATGAGCTGGAGCGGTTGTTTTGATCTCTGTCTCTTTGGAGGTCTCACTTGGTAAAATGGCATGATGACATATTGTCATTTTAACAAGGAGTCTGGAGCTGAAATGCTTCATGGAAGAGCACAGTCATTTAAAAATGATTAGTAAAAAATGTATGCTGTCTACTATGCAATAACCCTTACCTGAATATATTAATATATTAGGAAATTAGAAAAAGCGACTTGCTATTCTAAGTTACTCTTGGTTTACAGGACTACAGGAGGCATTGATTTGCAAGAGCACCTAACCACACTGGTAAGCCAGCAGAAGTTAATCACACAGTGAAATACTTTTTTATTAATCAGGACAAAATTTCTGCTGAGGGATTGTGCTGTACGTTTTCAAAAACCCAGCTCCTCCCTGGGTTGGCCTCCACCTTTGGAATTGTTTGTTATTGACTGGCTTTTATGGAACAGTCAGAAGCCTCCAGTATCTCCTTTTCACATAGGTCAGCTTCTCTATACCCTACTACACTAAGCAGAGGACAGAGCTGCTACTTCATTCTGTGCTGACGGATGGGAGGAGGATGCTAATTCAGTGGAAATAGGGGAGTCACCAGGACTTCAACTTATTTATCCCACAGATTGAAGAGTGGTCACAAGGAATTCCAAGCCTGGACTCAGAACCCCCTGGAGTCTGAAGGAAACTTTCTAAGGCAAAGAGGAGCGTGTGAAAATGAGAAATACAACACAAATATTTACAGTCCTCCTGACAGGGAGGCATTTCTGACTCCTCACAGAATGAATGCCAACTCCCTGCACACAAACACTTGCTGCCTTCCAATAAAGCATCAGCAGGCCAAAAATTTGATGATTTTCTTGCCTGTCAGCTGCCACCAACACCTCTGAACTCTCCCTGCCAAACTCCACTCCATCAGAAGTAGTTCCATGTAATGCAAAGGACAGGACAGAGGCAGAGGGGGTTTTCCCCCACCTGGGTTTGGTTCACTCCCTGGGACAAACCAGCACAGCACTAAGTTGGCTCTTTATCCAGCCCACCGCTGTAGCGCCTATCATTGGTGCCTATGTAGCGCCTATCATTAGTGTTTTATTGTCACTCCAGAAACAATGCAGGCGGGTTTCCACAGCAGGGCACGTCTCTGTGAGCACCCACTGCAGCAGGCAGGGCACAGGCAGCACAGGAGGAGGAACCCTTACTTCCCAAGAGGCCTCCCCTGGGCTGCGGGCCGGGCGGCGTAGTAGTACTGCTTGAAGTCGTCCATCCACACCTCCGCTGTGCGCTTGGTGTTCCTGGGGGAGGCAACGGGACACACTGAAAACGGGGGGGCCTGCAAGGGGACATGCTCCAAAATGCACCAACTGATCCATCCTGCCCTCCTCCCACCCTCAGCTTGGTCTTCACCCAAGCCCTCTCTGAGCCAGCCCACCCTCACTACTAGAGAAGGTACTCCTTCCTTTCCATTACTCCAGGGACCAAACACATCAGGCCAAATAAATAATGCCTGGATGAAGAATTCACCATTTCAAACTCAGCTGGATGCTTTGCATCCACCACACCCAGAACTGAAGGTTGTCTTAAGCATCATTTCCAAGGCAGGCATGCCTGGGGTTTTATTTATTGGCTGGGATGGAGCTTTGAAAAGTTTGCCAAAGATTTGCAAATATTTCCTTTGTTTCAATCCTGAATGAATTCCTCTGCTTTGCACTCCTGGATTTCACTGAGGCAAACCTCAGCACTCAAAAATTAAAGAGAAACCACCCCACCACAGTGCTGCAGCATGAATGCCAGTCTCACATCAGCCAGGTGTCTGCAGAAGGTTTCTGAACCTCAGCAAATCTTCTGTTGACTTCAAATGGCTCTAACTCCTCCTGCAAACGGATTTCTTGCTCCATGCCTATCCGCCTATCCCTGCCCAGATCAGGGGAGTCCTCCAAACTCCTGCTCCGAGGCAGGCCAGTGCCTCCAATCTATTGCTGCCACAACAATAAGCTGCAGGTGCCATGGGCAGGCTCTGGATCCAGCCAAGTGCTAGGTGCCCAGAAAAGATTATTCTGCACATGAAGCCAGGACTACACATAAGCCTGAGCTGTCTCTCACACTGAAGTAGGGGCTCTGTGGAAAAACAATCAGTATCTGGCAGAAAGGTGGAGATATTTTTTGCTAACACCTCTATTTAAACAGAAGTGCTGCAAGTGCATCAGGTTGCCAGGAGCTGCTTCTCCTCTCAGTCTACACACTGTAACATTAAGGCTGATAGATACCCTAAGGTTAACAACATCCCAGATCCTGATGCCTACAGGTACATTTCTCCAGACTGATTTTCAGTTCCTTGCTGATTCATGGGCTTCCTCCTCTCTCTCTGTAAGGCAATAGTCTAAGTGCTCTTGCTCAAGAAATGACTAAATCAGTGTAAACATCTGTACCTAACCTTCCCCAATGTGCAGGGTTCATTTGTTTGGCTTCCTGATCTCATTTGAGTTTACAAGAAACACAGGATAAATGCCAAGGCTCACACCCAGGCATGACACAGACACCCCCAAAGTCCCAGAGGCCTGTGCCTGACAGGGAATCAGAGGAGCTGCACCCATTCAAGCTCCCCTTGCTCCTCCTGCAGGTGATGCAATGCAGGTGTCACCCTTTCACTCAGGTTTGCAGCGACTGACAGTGGAGATTTTGCCACATCCCAGGCCTCTCTGAAGTAGTCTTGCTTCACTACTGAAAGCAAGAGCCCTCCTAGTGATTCTCATTTTGTGCTCTGCTCCTGGATGCCAGCAACGCCCTGTGCCTGTCGCTGGCATCCCCTTCCTGCTCCACACACTGTGTGGCTGCAAATCACACATTAGGTGTCAGTGAGAGGTGCAATTTGCCCTCCCCCTTGACTCAAGCAAAGGCTGAGGAAGCTGCAGAGAGCACGGGTCAGCAGTAACCCCGTGGCAGACACTTGGGTCTTCACAAATGCTCCTGGCTCTTTCTAACAGTGGGAAGCCCACACTAAAAGGGAAGCCTGGTGTGTAAGCACTCACAGCTGCAGGTTAGCTCAGAAACAACCCTGCATTTATTGTAAGTTCCCCCAGTGCTTTTCTCTGTCATTCACTTAAGCAACAACATTCAGCCTCACATTCTAAAAATTGAGGAAATCCTTCCTGACCTCAGTAGCTGCTCTGATCATCTTTCCCATGCCTATTCCCACTTCTGGATTTCCTCCTTCTTTGCCTGATGTTTCCAGGATCTTAGCGCATTTCAGGAAGCCCTTTCAGTACCTGATTCAGTCTGTGTTCCTGTGTGTGAGGAGAGGTGCCCTTCAGCTGGGATGCCCTGGCAGTCCCTTCGGTGCCAGCCAGGACAGCCCACTGCTGCCTCTGCTCAGGAGAGAGCACCAGCCTGGAGACAGAGCCACCCACTTCAGCAGGCTGTTTGGCCCCCATCCCAGAGAGGCACTGGGACCCAAATTTTCTGGTTCAGCTCAGCCACACTGAGCCCTCAGCTAAGGTCACTGGCTACTGACAGATGTTGCTGGCAGCCTGAGTTCAGGTCTAAACCATCTGATGTTCCGGCAGCCAGCGCTCAGGATGTGCTGGGGCCATCCCTCCATTTCTGTGCTGATGAAAGCTACCATATAAATGTCCTATTTCTGTCATATTCTCAACACTGGAGAAATCCTATGGGACAGTTTTATTGACTTACATTTCCTTCAGCTCAAGAAATTCCTGCCCAAGGATATTTCAAAGTTTTCCAAACAAACTTCCCTGCCTGTCTTTTCTGCTCCCCCACTCCCTACAAGGCTGTTCCACAAAAAATCCAAAGCAAGTACAAATCACTTACTTAATGTATGTATTGGCATTTCCCTCCGGAAAGACATACGGATGTTTCTTCCGAAAGACATGCCCCACACGGCTACAGGGGATGATTTCCAGGCTCCCTCCACACATCCACACACAGAAAGAGATTTCTGTAAGAGAAGCAGAGTCAACACTTTGTCTTTCTATCCTAGAGCAGTCTGAATCCTGGTGTTAGCTCTTATTTCATCCTCTGCAACATTTAACTAGGCTAAATCAATTACCAGACAGCTTTCCTAGGCACAACGGCCTTAAAAGCACATTTCAAAGCTTCTTTGCAAGCTGTTTGAAGTCAGTGCACTTGAAACCTGCCTCTAGCACAGCAGGTGCTATCACAATGGCGAGCGTGAGACCGTAAGCAGGTCCCTTTTCATACACTTTCTACACTGGCAGAATCTTCTTGCCAGTTTTGTGCCTCCTCATTACTTCTGCACTGCCTGCTTCAGAGTCACTTCCCTCCAAAGGGCTGACAAGTTCACCAGGAGAGGTTTTAAATTCTCTCCATTAATGACTACAACTGTCATTATCCTTATGAATCCACCACTGACTCTGCAAAGTGAACTGTGCATCCATTGCCTGTCCCAAAATGGACAGGAGATTACCCTAACCAGGTACTCTGGGCCTTGAGTGCCAATGCTGCAGTCAAGTAAGGCACGCACCTTCAAGCAAAGCTCAGTGGTGGGAGGGATTATCCCAAAAATCTGGATAAGTTGTCAGTATGGGAAATGTCTCCCAGTCACTCCTAGCCACTCTGTGGCTGGCCCACAGGGCCTTTCTCAAGGAAAATGAGCCTGTGGCACAACTGACATCAGAAGTTATAAAGCACTTGGCAGGGAGCTGGATGAGGTAGGAAGGATAAGCAGAATGGCTGATCTAATGGGTCCATCTGGTCCTGATGCTCATGAAGCTATGAATCTGTAGCTCTATTGTCAGACAGTCATGCTCAGACAGAACCAGCGTGGAAAAGAAATGAAATTAAAATGAAAAGGCTTCTGCAGTAGTTTGAATCCTATTTTATCATCTGTTGACAATGCAGAGCTGTATGTAGCATGTATCTGCTTCAAAACTAATAATTCTTTTTCACCCCCCCCATTTAACTACAGAATTAAGACAGAAGAACATCCATTGTCTTTGCCAGTTTGTGCTCCCAGCAGTCCCCTCATATATGCCAGCACAAGGATGACCTGTCTCCAGGTCAGAGGCTGGCAAGACAAGCACCTGTGGCAGGAAGGCCAATTGGGCAGTGTAGACAGGACTGGACTGGACTCCTCCTCCTTCAAGGGCAGGCACTGCTGGCTTACAAAACTTCCATCCCTCCAAAAACAGCTCACAGCTTCAGGGAGCAAATGCCCATTGGAGCCTGGAACTCCAACGCCCTCTGAGCACACATGGCTCAGCCCCGAGTGGCTGCAGAGGTGGCAGCCAGGTTCATGTTGCTCCCATCCTGCTCCCAGCACCCGCCTGCTCCTGAGCTGATGGAAATGGGAGGCTGACACAGCTACAAAGCCTTCTTGCCTTGATGCCTGGGTCCAAAATCCAAGGCTTTGATCCCAACCCCAACAGCTGGCCCTGGCAGCAGGGACAAGCAATAGCAGGGGTGGGAAAGCACAGCAGGGAGCAGTATTCCTTTCCAGAAATTCCCTCCTCTTCCCTTCACTGCCGTGTTTACATGCAAGAGCTGCCAACAGCAGCTGGAGCCTCACCACTTTCCCCAGTGCTGGTATTAAGAGGCCAATAAAATGTGCCCTTGTGCCATGTCCTGGTGCTATATTGGGAGCAGCCTTAATCACAGCTGCAGGGAAATGAGATTATGGCAGGATGCGGCCACTCTAAGCCGCTGCTCTCGGCTCCCCTCGCACGTGGCTGTTGCTGTCACTTGTCTGTGTGTCACAGCACTGACCACTCTGCTGGCACTGCTGTGTCAGTCACAAGGGCACCCAATACAAGGGGACAACCAGCTGGGCAGCTGTGGAGCACAGCCTGGCTACTGCAAGCTGCATTCCCCTCCCCTGGTCCTTCTGCTCGGCCTGGGAGAAGAGCAGCTCCCTGATGTGCTAAAAGTGAAAGACTCTCACCCTTCAGCACTTGCCTGATCTTTGTAAAGCCTAATGAAGAGCTCAGCTCTATGTACTGTGAACTGGAATGAGGACACAGTGCACAGGAGATGCTGAAGAGTCCGAGCTCTCTGCTTCTGGCTAGTTGCACCCTGCAGAGCCTGCTCCAGGTACAGCAGGAAACAATAAAAGCACAAGTTTCCACAGAGAGGGATCGCACATGGAGCCATCCATGACAGGTAACAAACAAGATCTCCGGCCAGGCAGCCAAGAGCTAAATGCCCCAAGGGAAGGTAAACTGAAGCACCAGCTAAAGCATGGTACAGGGTCAGCTCAGAGGAGCCAGGGGAGCAGGAACCAATAGTGTGCTTCCCTTGATCCTCAGGTGATGTTGCCAGTGCATGTGGCCCTCCACGTGACCCCCATGAGGAAGCTGAGCAGTACACATTGGGGTGTGCTGGACTTGGCCTTCATTCAGCAAAATACCTCTAGCACTTCTTGCTAGCCTGCAAGTCCTTCCTGCCATTACTCATCTACAGGGAATTCAGTACATTTAAGACACAAAACACCTACGGGTGTCCTCCTTGAAAGCCAAACATGCCCACTTTTGCTCTGCCTGACGCTCCAGACCCCTCCAGCTGCCCCATTAATAACATTAAAGGCAGCAGCACTGCCCCTCAGGACCAGAGTCCTGCACCCCCCCAGGATGAAGCTACCAGGAACAGCATGATTCACCCCAAGTCCCCCAGACGAGCAGGTCAGCTCTTGCTGTCCATTCCCTGCCCAGAGCTGACAAGGGCCAGCAGGCTGCAAAGGAGAGATGGGACACGCTGCCCTCGACTGCTGTGCCTGCAGGAGATGGAGCTATGAGCCAGGCATGCTTCTGCTCCCAGGGCAATGGACAAGATGGGATCTGCCCTGCTGCTGTGCAGACCTGCACTTTGTTGTTGCAATGTTAACCTTGATTTTGCTTTCCTTTGTCACACGAGGCCCTGGTACACCCTGCAGCACTGCCAGTGCATGTTTGGTCAGAACTAGGCTCCTGGGGCAGAGCACCAGTAAGGGAAACCCCTCCACTGCAGGACAGGCCATAACCAGGCATAAGGAGCACAAAGCCTGCTGCTACAGGATATGGGGCAAGCTGCCAGGATGGAGCTGCCCCCAAGAGCAGGCTGTCCTGTCACTGCTCATCTCCCAGGAGCAGCTCCTGCTGGCTGCTGTCAGAGACAAATGACAAGCACAGACAGACAGCAGGTCAGGCACAGCATGGCAGTTCCTCTCCCACTCTTCTCCTGTCTAGTTCCCTTCTTGAATGCTTTGTTTGGGCTATTGATCCAGCAGGGGATGTGGGAGGGCTGCCACTCCCCTCCCAGGTTTCCTCACAGCCACCCCACTCAGATACTTTGGGTCAGTCCAGAAGCAAGATACCCGCCCACAGAGAGAAGGCATGAAAGAATGACATTCCTACTGCATAATAAGAAATAAATAAAATATATCTAGAGGGACAAGGCATGTGAAGGAAACACCAGTGCCAGGCAGTGGATGGATTACTGCAAGGCAGCAGCATCTGCTCCCTTGGATGACTGACAGCATCGCTGTGTGTGTTAAGACACAAGAGCCTTCCTTCCGGGCTAGCCCCACTCCCCAGAGGTGCAAGCTATTAAAGCCAAGTTCTGATCTGTCTGCCTAACATCGAGTGCCTCCCCCTTCTTTAATGGGTACATTCCATCGTTCTGATCCCCAGCATCACTGTAGCTTCAAAGGGAGAACAGCCCAGCCCGATCCAGCTCTGCTCAACAACGGGGCAAGGGACAGGCTGTTACCTCTTTCATGTGCCCTCCCAAGCGTGCTTGCAGGAGATTTCTTTATGTTCATCTTGTCCCATGATAAGGGCCAGAGGGGACAGAATTTAGGTCAGCTCAATCCTTTTTTTGGTGCAGGAAATGTGACAATATCACAGAGAGCTGGGCAGCACTCAGCCACCCAGGGATACAGGAATGGATAAGCAGCCTTGGTACTCTGCCACCTGTGTGCTGCATGCTGATGGAGCTGCAGTTTCAGGTACTCTGCAAACTCAAGGAGGAACTGATACTTCAGTTCACAGCTTGGAAATGCTGTCATTAATGGAATAAGACATATTCTTTACTTTATTAAGGAGAAAATAAGATCAGGAAGGAATAGGAGGGTGCATGTAGTGTTCTCTCATCTGTTGGTAACACCAAAGCTGAAAACTGTGTGGTTGAAGGTATTTACCTACAAAAAAATCAAAGCAGCACAGAAGGCAGGCAGTCCCAAGTACCAACAACTGCTCACTTCCCATCACTGATGCTTGCTGGATCTCTCACTCTCCTGAGACCACAACCAAATGTAAAGGAAGGAAACCACCCAGAACAGTCAAAGTGAAGTGTGAAATGACCTTGTATCCATCTGGCATGACTCAGAAAGGGAAGCCAATACAGCAAGGCATAGGAGGACGAAGAACAACTCACCGAAGTTCTCCCCACCCCAGATGTCCATGGCACTGTCGTACTTCCCCAGGTGGTTGAACCAGGCCTTGTCGATCACAAACAGCCCCCCAGCAATGATGGGTGTCCTGAAGAATGGACAAGGAGAAGAGGATATACTCTCACCATGCACTGCTGCAGCACCCGGATGCACAGAAGCAACCGTTCCCTTTGTCTCCTCTTCCATGACCAGGACATTACCTATGTATCACCTTCTCACCAAGAAAAGGACCAAACACCTCAAAATGCATCTGAGCCCTTCTTTCAGCCACCTCGATGTTTTTTGCTGCCAATCATAAATTGCCTGGCACTTAATGACTGGCTAATGCACCTGTCAGCACAACTCCTACAAGCCCAAAGTTCACAGCCCTGATTGTAGGCTTCAGCATCAAAAATGCACTTAGCACTTGGGGGTTATTCACTCAGACAGGCTTTTTGCCTGAAGCCAGCCTATTAAGAGCACCATTCCACCGGGGAGAGGAAGGCAGAACCAATTCAGAAGGGCTTTTTAAAAGCCATCACTAGCTGTGTGATCTTTATTTCAAACCAGGGTTATTTTTCTTTCCTTGGATTAGCTAAGAAAACTGCACAGAGAAGGTCTGTGGAGGAGGGGAGGGCAGACCCAGAAGACAGTTTGAGGAGACTTGCTGTTTGCTGGCACAAGTCCCATCTCCATTCAGTTGGAGACAGTGTTGATGCCTCAGTACGGCTTGGGAGGAGCTGAGGTGACTGCTGTGGCCAGCCTAATCCCCACAGTACCCTGTATTGCAGTGATCCAGAATGCACAGCCAGCCTTTGGGAAGCCAGTGAGAGCTCCTGTTAACAGCAGCATCCTAAGGAGAAGCAGTGCTTTTCTCCCCTGGGAGCCTTCTGAGGCCCTGAGCTTCCCTCAACACTTGGTGTCCTCCGTGCCTTACATCTGCCTGGGGCTGCAGACACCAGCACCAGGCTTCCTGGTGGGAGAGATTTCCAGCAGAATGAAGGACCCCTCCATCCCATGGCATGAGGACAGATGGCACCTCCTTTCCTGTGCAGCTCTGCTCCCTCTCCTGCATATCCCCATTTCTGAGGAGTCCTGAGTGAGGTCCAGAAGAGCAGTGCTGATCTGGGAAGGCTGGACTAGACACCAAGTTCATCATGTGGGCTGAGGACACTGCCTTGTTTTTAAGTGGTAGCTGAACGGAGAGAAGCAGTTGTCTACAGCACTGGGCTTTTCCCCTAACCATAATCCTTGGCACTACCAAAACCCCATAACCATAACCACACTCCTTCTATCTCTGTGGCATTCTCAGGCTTCCGTGTTGGAAGGTGATGCTGTACTGCAAAACCCAGGCTAGCCAGGAGCTAGAGGTACTACAAGTTCAGAGCTGTCCTGGAAGAGACTGCAAACTGCCATGGTGCATGGGGACACACATGAGGTCACATGAGAAGCCTGTCCTGCCCCAAGTTACTCAGGTGCTTCCTTCCCCCTCCTGACTTACTTAATGGGCTCGGTGGGATCAAGTCGTTTGGCTTTCTGCTCCGGGGAAAGCTGCTCCCATTTGAAATGCAGACTCCAGTCAAAACCTAAAACAGGAGTAGAGAAGTGCCAAGGGGAAGTTAGAAATTGATATGGATTAGGAGGCAATGCAGGCTGCAGAAGCTGTTGGATGGAACATTTTCCCCACTTTCATTTGACTTAAGCCACAGAGATGCAGCTCTTGAGAGAAAAGTCCAATGCCTAACATATTTTACTACTACATATGAACAAGAAACAACACATTGCATTACACTTTCAAAGTCAAGTGCTCCAAAGGCAGGAAAAGTCAGAATTAAAGCTGCTGCTGAAATCTAGTCCCCCTGTGCACACAGAAGCATGCTCTGATGGATACTGTGTGCCACAAATAGCACAGGCATACTAATAAGCACTACACTCGCATCCTCCAGTTCTTGCCTAGACATCTCCCATCTCCTCCTGTCGCTTCCAGTGCTGCCCAGGGTGGCTTTGACGTGACCTTTCTTTCCTGCCTGACCGCCTCATCCACTGTAGTAAGCACATTCCCCACGCCATACCTGCAGGTATGTGCAGCAGCCTGGGAGCAGCCAGTGGGAGCACCGAGCAGTGTTAGTGTGCTTTTCTGTGAGGCAGCAGGAGCCAGAGGCATGGTGCAAAGGCCAGTGCACATTCCCACCATGGAATGGATGCCCACAGGACATGCACAAAGCTTGGACTTACCTCCTCTGAGGTCTGAGGAAGCTGCCACATAGGCAAAAGTGTCCAGGTTGATGATGTCGATAACGGGACTGACCACTCGGGTGGGATCCTGCAAAGCAGATGCAGAAACACCCTTGACTTCAGGTGACACCATTCAAACTGGGCAAGGGACTCCAACCTCCTGGAGACACCAAGTGGCTGGAAACATTGGTGTCATTTGGTTTTGCCAGGGACAAGGGTCCCTCACTGCCTCCTCCTCCTCAGACTGTGCCTCTACTTGGCACCCAGCTGGGCTGGATGCAAAGCTCCTTCTGCCTTTTGCAAATTCACCAAAATATTCCCCTTTTGCATCCCTTAAATACTTTTAACTGGATTTCAGAAGTCAAGTGATAAACAGGCAATTGAAATGACAGAGGAAAAACAGTCAAATAGCTTAAACATGGGGGGTTTTTTATTCACCAACTATGGCAATACCGTTAGTTTTGCCAAAGGTGTGAAAGGGTTAAAAAAGAAAAACCTGATTTATTCAAAATAGTTGGTGGTGATTTAATTAACATCTTGTTATGGGCAAAGAGATTATACAAACAGTTATGAACAAAAATATCTACAGGAGGAAGAGACTCTGACAGCTTTGACTGGTCTCTTATCTCCCTTTTTCTTTTCAAAAATCCCAAACTCCAATTATAGCTCAAACTTCAAGGTTTTACCCTCACCAGATCAAATTGTTTTTCACAGCTATACAAAGAAAAGCATCTGAGCACACTCGGGCTTGCTCTCTCACTGGGGAAAGACTTTGTTTCAGAAATTAGTCCTGACAAAGAAGTATTCAAATGCAGCTGCAGGAAGAAGCAACCAAAGGCCATGAGCTAGGAGCTGGACTAGAGCTGATTTTCCAGTTGAGCATGACAAATACTTTGTATTTCCATAACAGGGTGAAGCTAGGGGTCCCACCATCACTTTCTGTGAGTCAAACACCTCACTGAAAGGGCAAGGTCTGCTGCACCTCTGTACTGCACAGGGAAACACAAGCCACATCCAAGCACAATGAGCCGTTCAAACCCACCAAATCCATCGTGGCTGCTGCACAGTGCCCCCCAAGCTGCCACAGCTCAACATAGCCAAGCATCCTTTAATTGCCTGAGGCTAGGGAGAAGGTTTTAAGCAAAACATCTGCTTTGTGTGCTGAGCATTGCAGGGAAAGGATTGCATCCACTCATTTAAAACCTGCCCCTGAAGCATCTAACTGGTGAGCACTTCTAGCTAGCTGATACTCACCCCCAATTTGAATTCCACTGCTACCCACTGCACGGCACAACTTCTCATAAGAAAATCCCCTTCACATCTGGACTGAGTGCACTACTACAAAATGCTAACCTTGAGCAGTGCTGTCTTCTTCCTGCCTCACTTTCCCTTCCATGTCCTGGGAACGTTTATATTTACTTAGCTTTCATGAAGGTCTCTGTGACCCTCAGAAGAAAAGCATGGCATGCTCAAGAGCACAGCGCTGTTGCTATGATTTATTTTGGGCTGAGCACCAGATCTTATTATAGGCAGCTTCATCTTTCTGGGTTTTTTTGATACCCACCCATACCAGGGCATGTTAATATTAACAACACCCAAACCTTCAATTCTCTCTGAAAAACCTGAGAATTCATTTCTACAATGCACTTCTCAAACACACCAATGTACAGATTTAAACCAACAGGAGAAAACTCTGAAAATGGTCCTGAAGATAACAGATATATTTTAGCGTTGGAGAAGGACCTTGGCTGAGTGTGGCTGAGCCTTTACATCCTTGTAATGGTCAACAAAAAGGGCCACAGTTGCTCCTCTGGCCCCGCAGCAGGATTAAAAAGATTAGGCAGGCTGCCCCTCATGTGTCTCCTTTTTCCCAGGAAGGCACCAGATTGGGGAGTATTTGAGCTGGGAGTAGGGAGTCACCATTCATTGGTTCATCTCAGTGCCATTTGCAAGTCCTGCTTTGGGGCAGCTTGTTGAGTCATATTGTGAAAATACCTCGGGATAGATAATTACATTTTTAGAAAAGTTACTCAGTTGAAATGCACCATTAATGGCTTTAGAGATATTAGTTTCATAAGGAAAAATAAGAGCCCAGGCCCACACTCTCAACCATGCGTTTGCAAACATGCTGGCAGGAGACACTGACCATCACTGCTGCTTCCTGAGAAAGGCACCCTCCCAGACAGGGCTGAGATCACCCAGACCCTCCCTCTTTCCCCCACACCCTGTCACTTGCTCTTCCTGCTTGTTTCCAAATCCATATGCTGGTGACGTGCTGCCCATGCCCACCAGTGAACATCAGCCCGGGGGAAAACCATCAGCTGCTGGGAAAGCTTGAGGTGGAGCATGAGGGGCACCTCCACACGGGTGCATGGTGGCACACATGGGCTCTGGCACTTCCCACCATAGAAAGGGGTAGGAATAGCTGCTCTGGCTGAGAAAGTAAGAGAAGCAAAGTGCAGGGTGGTTGGGCTGTGGTGGCAAAAGTGACAGGTGTGCTTTGAGCACTCACTGCTCCTTTGCTTGGAACTTAAACCACGTTAGCTCAAAACAGACTGTTCTTGGGAGCAAGAGTGAGAAAATGCTCTTCCTAGGCAGCTGATCCTCATGGAGCAGTTGGACAGGGAGCCCACCTCTTGAGCACAGCCTGAAGGTGGCAGCAGTAACATTTCATACACTTCACTGATCAATACTTAAACCCTGCTGGCAAAGATGGGTACGGTGGGCCTGGAAGGAGACTGAGGACTCTGCCCTCATCCCCCATCTACAGTGAGCAGTTACAAAGCAGGCAAGCGGGACGCCTCTGGCTTTGCAGGTTCCTCAACACTCTTTGTAGTACACCCCTCCTGCTGCCTGAGGCTGCAAGATACTGGGCAAGGTCAGGGCAGCATGAGCAGCACTGCAAGCTTACAGACTGCCTTACTTCCAGCTGGGGAAAGATTCAATCCAGAAGAGTTCACAGAGGTGATGTGTGTGTCTGCTGGTGCATTCAGACCACAAGGCATTGAAACTCCTTTGGTGATGGTGCACATGGCATTCACGCTCACCTACCCTATGTGTGCCAGACATGGGGCACCATCCTGGAACTGTGTGGGAAAGCAGACCTGCCAGCCCCCTTCCTGCTGCCTTCACTGCCCTTCTCCTGACAAAACACATCAAAAGCCCTGTTTGGAAAAGAGGCAATTTCTCTGGATACTCCTCACTGAAGTATAAGCAGGGCTCTGGCAAAAAGCAAGCAATGCCTGCCTTTAAAAAGCCCAGAGGAACAAGTGATGCTGTAAAGTTTTGCAATGAATCCCACCCTTCATAGGCCAGCTATGAGGCTCCAGTGGGATATCACAGCACATGTTCTCATAACTCTACCAGAGCCACAATCGATGATATGAAAAGAGCATTTTCATTACATTACCATCTATCAGCAGGTCTGTGGCCCAGCCTGCAAACCAAGGTTGGGACCTCTCAGCACTGGCTGTGCTACGAGTGCCAGCAGCACCCACTGCCCTCGCCCATGTGGAGAGACCTGACCTGGTGCCGTGCCCCCCTTCCCCTGCTCCCATTGCTGACACACAGAAGGGATGCACAGCCCAATCACATCTGCAGGTGTGAAAAGCAGGATGCCTTAGGTGAGGGGGATTGTGAACACCAGCCAGGCAGGTTTTTCCATGACCCACCACCTCAGCCTGCCCTTGCTCCTCAGCTGCCCCTATGTCAATACAATTCAGTAGTTATAAAATTGCTACGTAATTAACACAAGCCATCAGGAGCCAGAGGTGCAGCAAGGGTGAAGGAGCGAGGCACAGTGAAGGGAAAGGACGGTGCATCTGCACCAGAGCTGAAGGCTTCAATCCCTGCGCTCTGCTGCCAGCAGGTCACGGGCACAGAGCTCCCCTGACTCGAGTGACAAGGCGCCAGCAGCCTCTGCGTGCACGTCTGGCAAGAGAGTCGCCGCCACAGAAAGGCGAATGTCATTGTCTGCTCCGAAATCAGCAGAATTTAAATCCTATTAAATCAATTTATTAGCGCTTAATTTGCATGAAATTAAATTCGGCCCCTATTCAAGGAGCCGTCACTCCCTTAAATCATCATCACTGAGCATTTTACATGAGCCTAATTAAAATCTCTGCTGGAGCACTGCCCACGTACTCCCCTATCACCACTCAACCTGTGCTTGCCAGTTAGTCTCACTGCCCCAGGAGACACCTTCTCCCACCCACCCACGTTTCCCCAGTCACACAGACACCCCACCTGCCTGCTGGGAGGAGGAAAACAAGAAAAGGCCACTTTGAACCCCAAAAAGCCTCTTTGTACCCCTTACTTGGATGCTTGCATGCAGCTGGTTGTGGTTGCATGGTCATGCCCACTGAGAGGAAGAGGAGGGGGATATTGGGGATGCATCCTCTGAGGGTGACTCAGGTCTCTCAGGAGCACTCACCTCTTTGATCCTCTGCAGCAGAGGGAGCAGCCAGTCCTTATTCACCTCACAGTGACTGTCCAGGAAGGTCAGGACACCTGCTTTTGCCACGTCTGCCCCTCGGATTCGGGACCGGATCAGGCCTGTTCAGGGACACACCACGTCAGCTGCTGCCCAGATGGCTGGGTAACATCCCCAGCCTCCTCCACTCGTGCTTCTCCTGGGTTCTAACCTGCCTAAATTCCACCCAGTAAAACATGGCCCAGGTTCATTGTCTCCTTTTACTGTGCTGCAAGGTATGACAAGCATTGCCTAAGATCCCCAAAGAAATAAATGGCTCCACCAAGATTACTGATTTATGGCATTTATTCCAATATGTAGTTTGCACCATTAGTTCTGCTGTCAACTTCTGGGACAAAACATGACTCAAAATGCCTTCATGACCCTCTGCAGGCAACAAATCTAACACAGATGTGAGGCAGTGGGGAATGGGACAGAGGAGTTGAGGGTGGGAACACCCTGTGCGAGAATTAAGCCTTTCTCAGATGACCTACTTTTTCCTACTGTGACCCCTTCTGTGTCCCAGTGACCCCCAGGTCTCTCTCCCACCCTGGGTGCACTGCTGATCTGCAGCTCAATGGGAACACATTTTCCACCAAGGGAAGAGGGTTGACTTTTCAATGTGCTTGACTGATCAGGGCCATGAAATTGAATTTGGAATCGTTTGGAGATGGGAGTGGATTTGTGAGAAAGAAAAATGAAAAAAGAGTGAGGTAATGGAAAGCAACTGCACACATGGATTTCATACTAGAGTCTTAGGCAAGATCACTGCTCCTAAGTTCCTACTTATGCAGGTTAACCAACGTTCCAACACGTCTCCTGCCTGCAGCAGATGCTCAAGGGAACCATGGCATAAGAAAGGAGATGGTTTGTTAGCAAACAAGAGGAGACACAGGTGACTCAAGGAGAGCAGAACTTCTTAATGAAGGAGAAATTGTGGCAATGCAAGGGGACAAATGGGCAGATAGAGACGGGATTTCAGGGAGCAGCCATACATCAGATTCACACAGGAGATCACTGACTTTCATACTGAAATTCACTAGGGAAAAGGGGTTAAGGAACAACCTCTGAGCAGGAGGGGGAACACATGAACAAAGCCTGGAGCATCCCACATTTGCCAAGGTCTCCTCCTGCAATGCAGACTTGTCCCTGTATCTCTCTCTGTGACTCCTAAGATCTTGTGCATAGGTATGTTCTTCACACACCCCTGGCCTTCCCAAATCCTGGCAGCCCCTGGAGGATACAGTTTAAGTGATGTACTCAGCAAGGTAAGGTTGAGTTCCCACATTGTGACTGATTACAGAGCACCAATAACTGCAGGTCTGTCAGCAGCTGGAGATGAGCACACACATACCCCTGTACACAGGGGAAAAAGGTGAGAAGGAGGTGTTCTTACACCCATGGGGCCTGATGCCATCGTGTCACCTGACCTGCAGAGCTGAAACCCTCTGCAGAAAGCATCCACAGAGAAAAGAACCTTCTCCACCCCTCAGTCTCCTCAACCCAATGCTGACCTGGACACACACCTTGGATTTGCAGCATCAAAAAACTTCTTTGTTTTTAGTTATCCTAATAGCGCAAACCAGGATTTGAAACACACATTCAGGCTATGGGGAATGGGAAGATGTCTCAAAAGGTTGCCAGCAGCAGCAGCCCAGTAGGACATACATTCATCCTCCATATAGCCCTTCTTAATCTCTCAAATATAATTAATTATTAAAAAAAAAATCCCACAGAAGCAGCAGGAGCAGATCTCTCTTTCATTAGAGCAAACATCTTTACAAATAAGACCCGAGGCTTTGTTTTGCCTGTTCTAATTTTCTGGCTAATAAGCTACAGCTGAGCCTCACTGGATATCTTAATAGTCCCATCTTTTTCAGCGAGAGAGGGGAGATCCGTTTCAAATCCCTGCTCTTTATCACATTTTCTTTCATCAGGGCCCCCCTTACTCCCAGAAGCCACTGACTTCCTTGTTGACCACTCCATGGAGGTTTGCCCTGGCTCCATCACTCTCACACCTCCCAAAAGCTGTGTCTCCCACGTGGGTTGTGGGCAGGCAGCTCTTACCTTCCCGCCGTCCATTCCGCAAGCACTTCACCTTGGGGAGCTGGCCCAGCAGGCGGCAGTCATCAGCTTGGGAGACACAACGGGAGGACACGTCACCCTCAGCCCCACGGTGCCTCTGGCTGCAGAAATGGGGACTCCTAGGAGAGACTGGGAGCAGGGACAGGACCCTGTCCTGGGCTGGTTGATGGCTTGTTAGGGCAATGGCACTGCTGGGTCACAACAGCCTTACCCCTCGGCTCATGAAGCATAAATTGGGCCTGGCAGAGCAGCAGTTTTCATAAAACTAGTGTAAATTCAGCAGATTTACACTGAGAGCAGCTGAATTATGCTCTAAAATCAGCATAGAAAAGTTGTGGTTCAGGTCAGAATCTAAATTTTTGCACATTAATGCAAATGACTATTTTTGGTAGCTGCAAAGCAACGCGCAAGCTGTTGATGCGTGTCTGCCTGGCAGGGCAGGAGCTTCCTGTGGTGGCCTGGAGCCTTCAGCGAGGAGAAATGGATGCTCAAAGAGAGTCCTGTGGAGCAGCTGGGGGCTTCTAATGTCCTGGGCAAGAGCTCCATGGGGCAGAAAAGCCTGACAGCCACCTACACCTGAGCAAGGGAGGTCCTGCATCCCCACACATAGCCCTAGGATCCCTCCTCACCCAGATTTTCCCCAGCAAAGTGGAGGATGTCAGGTGTACCCATCACAGCCCCCTTCACCTCTACGCACCCACACTATGATCTCCACAACCCATTCATGGCTCTCACCCCTCTGCCTCCTCTTCCTCAGCACTATAAACACAGAGGTAGGTGCCCCATCTCCTCTGCCCAACCTCTGAACCCACCCCCCCCCAAGAACTTTCACCCACTCCAGAAATCTCTGTCAGTGAGAGATCACTGTACCCACACCCATAACAATTCTGGGACAGAGCTGGAACAGGGGAGCAGAAGTGGCAGGGCTTGGATACAGACTCACAATGAAAATCTGCTGGGGATACTGGGAACTCGTGCTGAAGAACTGCATCCCAGTGAATAACAAGTCAGCAGGCAAAGAGAGGTGAGAAACGAGACACAACTGGGCATGAGATAAAAGCACTAATTGCTTGGGGTGGGTTGCAGGGAAAAAACTGACCATGTGTGTGCACTGCATTATGCAAATGCATGTATTTTATGTAAATGCATGCAGAGCAGATGCCAGCAGGCTCAGACTATCACAGCAAAGATGTCAGATAGCTGAGAATCACTGAGTAGCAGAGGGGCTGCCCTAGGTTACACAGGAAACAGGCTTCCCTCTGGTGCCCTGGGATGAGTTAAACCCAGCCCTGTTCCTCCTCCCCAGCTCACAGCACTTGGCACACTGGGACAAGGGACCTGTGTTCCTATAAAACTGCCTCCTTCCAGGAAGGCAAGTGCTTTGCCTATTTAGCCAAAACCCCAGTATTTACTTCCTCCACCCTCCAAAAATCCTTCTCTGCTATTCTCCAGGGCAACTCAAGTCCCTGCACCTGCTCCTCTTCCCCGTCACAGCCGTTCTGCCAGTTCCCAGACTCACCCAGCCTGCCTGCCCCGTGTGCTGGAGCTGCTCCAGAGCTCACCATAATCACAGCAGCTCCTTCCCCTAGCTTCAGCAACTTCCCAGGGAGGTGTCCATGCCAAGAAGTGGGTCTTGTGTGAAATCTGTTCCTAATGCTCTCCGAGGCAGTGCCTATTTATAACATCCAAGAGCAAAGCCTAGATCCATTTTTTAAAAGAAACCTATCTGGCTTTGTTTTCACGTTTCCAAGTAAACAGCTTTATTTTGCAGCTCCTTGAAACATAAGTGCCACAGACCACTCAGCCAGTTTATCATCCTTTTTATGCCTGAGACAGTATTCTTGAGCACTTGGATCTTAACTTTCCCATCACACTAGGCAAGGTCTTTAGCTGGGGTGGTTCCCTGGGAGCCCCTGGGGCTTCAGCTACCTTCTACTGGAGACCAGAGCTATTGATTTCCCTTGAGTCATGCTATTATCTGGGAGGGAAAAGCAGGATGATGTGGGCTGTTTGTGTGGTGTACAACGCTATTTATGGTGCACCTCAGAAATGGGAAACCCATGCAGGGAATCCTCTTTCCATGGATGAAAAAAAAAAATCAGGAGTTGGTGACCACCTACATAAATGTATGCAGAACATATACATAGGGTCAAGAGGGTCAGACTGCCATTGTTCCATGGAATTCCAGTGGTGTCAACCCAGAACTGCTCCTGGCTGCAGCTGAAAGCCAGATCAAACACACCACAGCCGTGGTGTTATACAGCCATGTAAGGATTGGATTCACATCTGCTGGGCATAAAAACGATTTGCCAAGCACTTTTCTTGCATTATTTTCATGAGGTTGGATCATCTGGAATTTGAATTCTAAACGTGGCAATGCAAACCCAGCACAGCAGGGTTTGCTCTTCACAGCTACAGAGCTTTAAATTTCCTTCCACTCCAATGAACTCTCCCCTGTCTCAGCGCTAATCCCAGTCTCTCCCAGGCTTTTTGGCCCTTTGCTTTTAACAGGGAAAGGGTCACTTACGGTCATCACTGAAGTCATCCACAAGTATGATTTCATGGACGAGGTGCACTGGGGTGCGGTTCAGCACGCTAAGGAATGAAGAGAAAAAATCCATGACAGGGCTTGACCAACTTGACAACCCAGCAAATGGAGTGGAAAAACTGAGGAACTGACCCTATGCCAAAGCACAGAAGACCAGGCTTGGATTTCCAGAAAGGATATACTAGATAAGAACCCAGAAACCACCCCCCAGTAATCTACAGTGCCTGGCTATCAATTCCCTGTAGCCTGATCTAGGAGCTAAGTGCTGTGTATTCCTGGGAAATAGCTGAGATTCACCCTTCTCACCTTTGTGAACAAAAGCAGAACCCCACGTAAAGCCAGAAAAAACTGGTGCTTTTTTTCCCCAAATTGCACCAAGATTCCTAACTGGTCTTGCAGCAAAGCTGCCATCACCTCTCCACCTCCTCTAGGGCTAATGATACGGTGTCCAGCAACAGCAGGGCCAACACGGAGAAAATTACCCAGCTCAAACCCATCTTTTCACAGCTCACAGCTGTGGCAGGACAACTCCTGTTTTCATCTGTGAGCTGATTGTGTTTTGGAGGCTGCCGAGAGGATAAGAGCAGGGTTGGTGCCCACCTAAGTAATGAAAGAGAGGGGCTGGAGGCTGTGGTTCACAGCCCCCCTTGTGTGGACAGACACTGTGAGATGTGGCACGAAGCTACAATTTTCCCTTAATTATGCCACCAAGGGTTATTATTGTTATTATTAAAAAATCTAGACCTGTTCTTTCCCTTTCTCTCATGGTGCAGAGGTCATGGATTGGTTGCACTGGCTCCAGCAATTTCATCTCCAAATAAATAGCAGTGAAAAAGTCACCCTGACATGTAAGACATGGAGCTGCAGTTGCTATTACACGTTTAAAATCCTGCCCCAGCAAAGGGTCAATGCTGTCTGCTTGAAGCAGAAGTCCCAGAGCATCCCAAAAGCCTCCCAAGTGCTTGAGTTGGGCTTTGATAATGCCAGTCAGGTTGTACGGGCTTTTACAGCATTTAAACTTCTTTGCCTTCATCTTGAGCATGGTTCTTTTCCCACAAAGGTTTTAAAATCCCCCCAAACTTGAGTTCTTCAGACCTCCCTCTGGCACAGGAGGGCAGTCACACAACTACCTAACAATCCTGCAGCCCCTGATCCCCTGCCAGATCCTTATTAACAGGTTTTCCCAGTCTCTCAAGCTCCCAAAACTCTGGCAAAAAACCGCACCTGGAAGTCTGGAAAAAAACACATTCCAGGCCCAGACCACAGTAAGGAGAGCTACAAAGGGCAGAAGCCCCACGGGACTTGGGAGACACCCAATCAGCTGGCAAAAAATGCCCACCCCACCCAAAGGGTTTCCCCTTTGCCAGGTGCCTTCTGCCTGCATTGGTGTACTCCCTCCCCTCCTGGTGCTGGAATTACAACCCTGCAGAGAGAAACAACTGAACTAGATTTTTTTGGAAGGCATACATCCCAAGGCAGATGCTTGACACAGAATCATAGAATCAGAAAATGGTTTCGGTTGGAAGGGACCTTAAAGATCATCCAGTTCCAATCCCAGTGCCACAGGGAAGGGACAACTTCCACTAGACCAGGGTGCTCAGTGCCCCATCCAACCTGGTCTTGAACACTTCAAGGAAATGGACACATACAACTTCTCTGAGCAACTCACAGAAAAGAATTTCTTCCATATATAATGAATCCTTCCCCACGCTGGCTTTTCTTTTCCCTGGGCAGGAATCCTCAAAAAAGGGGGTTTTCTATCAGACCAGAGTGGTGGGTAAGCCTAGCACCTCCCTTGAGGAACTCCTTAAAAACCACTTCCAAGAATTACTTTCTCTGGAAAGACAATCCCTACCTCTTCCCATTTCAGGATCTTGGCAAAAGCTATTCTTTTCCCCCACTTCAGATGCCTTGCATGCTAAGGTGTGAAGGAAGAGAAAGCCACTGTCCCCTAAGCAACAGTCTGGAGCTGCTGTGGCCACCCAAACACTTTGGCTTGTATCAAGAAGAGTTAAACAACACCTCTCCAACACCCACAACCTGAATAAAGTACTGGGAAAAAGTGGCTCAGCGCCCCTCCTCCCACTGGGGCACACAGAACAATTTAGATGTGCTGTTTCCACCTGTCAAGTGTTTTTTAATTATTGTTATTAATAGGCTTGTTATTTTTTAGAAATCCCCGTACGCCAGAGCTGAGTTCAGCAAATTACCGTAGCTGAGCATCAGTAGACAGAGACAGGAGAGCAATATCACGCTCAGTGGAATATTTAACAAGTGCTGATTGCCTGGAAACCTAACTCTGTGCAACCTGCAGGAAAGAAGCAGGCTTGTAAAAAAGCCAGCAAAATAAATAAACAACCCACCGAGAGCAGGAGGGGAAGAGGCAGCGGGAAACTTGGAACATTCAAGGCCTGCCTCTGCCTGGTCTCCCCTGTAGATCTGGCTGCCAGAAATGCAGTGCAGGGCTTAACTCTGTGGGAAGGTGGCTGCAAAAAGGCTGATTCTGCTTTTGCTGGTACCAGCCAGAATAACTCAACCAAAACCATGGCATTGGGCTGTGTAAGCTCAGGCCTGGGCTCCAAGAAGTACTCAGTGCCTTAAAGGATCTCCTGCCAGAGCCCATCTTATGGAAGAAAATGGACCATTTCCAAGGCCCTGGGCTGGGGAGAAGGGCAGGATCCCACTGTTCCCAGGTTAAGCAGCTTGCTGCCAACTCTTGTACCTGGGCTTGCCACCCCATAAATCAGGGAAAATGACCCCGGAATGCCAACAGTGGCATTCTGTGGGACTGACCAGAGCAATGGGGAAAAGGCCAGTGTGCTGACCCACGAGGGAAGGACGTCTCCAAGGACTCCTCTGGCTCCATAAACCATCACCCTTCCATGGGGTTAGTGACAGACCCCACTGTGGGTGGCACAGCACCCCCTCACCTGTACCATCACAGCCCTCTCCCATCAAATCCCTTGTGGGATTCACTCATCACACAACACTTTTCCCAAATTCGAGGGAACCACTCACCCTGATGAGGGCAGTCCAAAGGTTGGCCCTGTGGGACCTGCTGTCCACTGGTTTTAGCACACTTCTATCTCATTACTGTCCCTGCAAGTGGGTGCAGAGACCCCAGCAAGCCCCAAAGCCGCTGCTGAGGCAAGGGTCACTCGATGCAGGCACAGAGAGATGCCCAGCAAAGCCAAATCCGTGTCTCCAATGCATTTTCTGCCTGGTGCTCCATTAACCACATAGTAACACACACATGGTGCTGCAAACACAGAATATAAGCACCCCTCCTGCAGTGCTCCTCAGGGAAGATGGGAAAAAGAGGCATCAAATCAAATCCTCCACATTTACAACATTACAGTTTTTTGGGTTGGTTTTTTTTTTTTTTTCAGATAGACCATAAAAGCACTTTTAAAAATTCAAAGCTAGCTTTTCTATTACTTGTGCCTCTGCTCAGCTTTGATTTTTTTTTTTAATACTTTCCTTTCTTTATATGTCTGTGCACGGCTTTCTTTTCCCTTTTATATGGGTAAAATCAAAAGACAATATTATAGTGCTTTGAAGTCCCTCTGTTATTATAGATTTTTTTTTTCCCCTGAAATCAAACATAGGTAGATATATACTGCAGTGATGGGCATATCTGAACAAATCAAAACAGTTTTCAAGTTCTGTTGAGCCAAAGATCACAACATTTTCTCCCTTAAAATACCAAAAGACCTGTTACCATCAAAATGAAAGCTCATGCCTCCAGTCCAGAAAGCGTTTACTCAACCTAATAAGAACAGGTCTGCTGCATTGAAAAGACAGTGCTGAAATTTTCTTTGTTATGATTTATTTACCTTATGCAGATATAACCATGGAGAATTTGACCTTAAATTTTCATTGTAAGATCCCTCTTCCATCTTTCTCAAGAATTTGCTGTGATCCTTTTCCACCTACCCAAAGGTAAGCACTGGATCCAGCAATTTCATCTCCAAATAAACACCAGTGCAAAAGTCACCCACACCACAGGTGAGACATGGAAAATGTTTGTGGGAAGGAATTTAGATCTTCTGATCAAGTCAGCATGGTTTTGGTCATCACCATGCTTTAGAGAGGTGACTGTGGACATCCATCCTTGAGAACTCATGAACCTGTTAATTCTCTCCATGGCAACATATTAGGACTTGTTGGGAGGGAAAAAAAAAAAACCACCACCTTTGGGAGGATAATGAAGTATGAAAAGGGCCAAGGGTCACAATTATCAAAATCAGACAGAGTATGAAGAGAAAATACCCACCAAAATGAACTGCTTCAACAACCCCAAATAGCTAATTATGTAGGAAGAAAGACATCACACCAAGAATAACCATAATGAGCTTTGATTACACTGCAGCTTTCGCATTTTATTCTTTCAAATTCCCACCAAGCTCTTTGAAATTCAAGAGTTCTCTTATGTTAACATCAAAAGGTAAGAGCGCACAGAGGGCTGTGTACTCAAGTCACCGCGAGAGATGATTAGCAAATTAAGAGAAAAAAAAGTCCAGGGTTTAAGCAAAAAGCAGGAAAGAAAAAAAGAAATGAAAAAATAGTCAGCACAAAGTGCTAATTATACAGTTTCTGTGCAACACCTGGCTTGTTTTTGCTTCTTTAATCAGGCTCATTTCAGTTATGGCACAGACTCGATATGGTGCCTAAGAAAGGAGGCTTTGTCACCTCCCTGTTGCAGATGTGTCTGGATGCAGACAAGGCAGTGGCACAAGGGGAAGGTGAGAGGTGCTGGCTGCCCAGCACATCACTTCTCTCACCTATGAGCACTGGAAACTGAAAGGCATGATACTCACTCTCCTAATTATTGATCTAAATATTTGATGTAGTATTCACAGCACTTGCATCAGGACTCCTGCCAAAGGATGTGTTTTGGTTTGTCAGCAAGAGGTAAATAATTTAAGTTTTCTTACTCCTGTCCTTAGTTCCCCAGCTGCAAGTTCGAAGAATAAATAAATAAAAACCACTCAGCAGAGTAAACGAGACTGTCCCACTGTCTGCCCAGCAGGTCATCCACATGACAGGATTAGGATTCCCTTGCTAAATCCAGGCTAGTATAGGATGGAAAGACAAGAAAGAAGAAATTGTTGTTTTGGTGGGGTATTATTTTTTATTTTAAATGCCTCTGTATTGCTTATTTTATCCCTTGCTCCTGCCTGCACCTTGGGCTTATTCACATGATCCCACCTCATGCACTGTTGGAGACTCTCACCATTTTTTGGGCATTGAGCCCTGGAGCTTGAAATATGTGAAATTGAACCACACGGAGATAAGGAGCTTGTTGAAAAGCCAGTGGTTGAAACAACCCAATGATACTTTCTTCACCATCTGCACAGCAAAAAACCCCCCCCCCAAAACTTAAAACATCTCCAGAGCTACTTTGCTATTGACCATCTCCTCCTTTCTGGCCTCTTCTCCTATTTTCTATTTCCCCTTCTCACAACACCCATCCCCTACTCCCTGGACAGTTGTACATATCCATAAGCACAATTGCACATGCATTTATAAATGCTGACCTCACCATTTCCAGAGGTGTGGGCCCTCAATAAATTTACTTTTTCTTTTTTTTCCCCTGCTTTACTTCCAGCTGGCAAACGGTCAGAGAAAAGATCATGAAACTTTTAAATGAATTCATTATTCAACACAACCCACCAGCTTCTCTCAATAACTCTGACAACGCAAAATGTCCATAAATGAACTGTCCCAAGCACTCCCAACGTGACCTGGATACGTAAGGGATGCCATGAAGGTCACATGTTGCTGCTTCCTGCTAAGTGCCTGCAACACAGCTCAGCCTCAGCACCTGGGGAGCACTGAGGCTCTCAAGCACCCAGGAAAACTGCAGCAATAGCAAAATCCCCCCTGCTCATCAGGTACGTGGTCACTTCTGCAAGAGGTGATTCCCTCCCCTGCTGCCCTCAGCAGGGCTTCCCTCTGCCACTCCTCCACGTTTACAGGGGGTCCTGTAGGAAGTGCCCCTTTTGCAGGGACAATGCCCCATCACCCATGCCTTTGGACAAGCTGAGAAATGTCCCTTTGTCCTATTTCTTGCTCCCAACAGGGCGATTAATTGAGAACATTGGTTCTGCAATGAGGCTGAAAAATCCAACATACTGGAACTCGGGAAACCAGGTCTGCAACTCAGAATCTTCCACCAGTTACAGAGAAATCACCTCCCTCTTCCTCAGTCTGTCCATCTGTCACCTGGGTTATACCACTGTGGACATGTATGGGGAGAGCAGGGTAGAAGAGGGGCCAAATTTACCCACCAAAATGCTCAAAGCAGTTGGGACAGACTGCCCCAAAAGGCACAAAGCACTGTCAGGAGGACAGAGTTTGTTTTGAAGGGCCAAGGAAAATGATCCATGTTGTTATAGCCACTGTGGGATGGAGTCATCTGGAAGATTTAATTAAATTGAGTATTTGGCAAGCAAGAGGGAAAAGGCCCCAAGCAGTCAGAAGGCACAGCAAATTAACCTACAGAGGCTAAAGAGGCAGATGAGCCCTCAGCTGGGTCCAAAAAGAGGCAGGGAGGTGGCAATATGTGCACAACCACATCCAGAGAGGAACAGTGCAGGAGCCACATCACCAGCTTGGCAGCAAGGATTAGTATCCCTAGGCTTGGTTGCATCAAAGCAAGCCTCTAGACAGAATCCAAGAGGAAAACGGTGAACCCTGAAGCCAAAAGGTATCTCCAAACCACAGGGACCAGAAAAAAAGAGGGTCAGCTCAGGACAGTTCAGGAGCTCAGCCCAGGGACAGACAGAGGAGATGAGGACCCAAAGCTGTCATCTCAGTTCCTCACTGTCTGGGCTGGCCTCTGGGATGCTCTGTGGGGCTCTGGAAGTGTTGGGGGATGAACTTACAAGAAAGAGGGCTCAGAAGGGTCCCCAGAGCTGGGGAAAACCTCCCCACAGATAAAACATGAGCACTGGAACTGCCAGAGTCCATACATGAGGAGGAGCAGTGCAAAGGGGCAAAGCTGTAGTGAAAATCGCATCCAGGTAAGGAAGGCAGTAAAACCAATTAAGCAAGTGAAGCAAAAAAAACCAAAAACCAAGAGGAACAAGGAAGAAAGTCTTTCTATGCTGGAAATAAGAAACTTCAAGGACAATCACCTAGAGGAAGAAGTAAAAATTCAATGTACCTGTATTTCTAACCTTGACATCACTGCAATGAACAGTTCTCTAACAAAGCCAGATACTGGCTGGGGGATCCAGGCCTAAGAGCTGTACCATGGGTCTAACATTTCTCATGTGAAAACATCACTCCTGATCACACCTGGCAGGACAGTCAGGTGCTGAGTTATGGGGAGAAATAAGATTAAAATCCATCCCTGCACTTCACATGTTATAAGCCCCCTATATCTCAGGGGCTAGAGGACTGCATTTGCCACCTGTTACAAATAAAACTGGTTCTGGGAAATGGCAAATTTATGCAAGGCACTGTGAAGACAAAAGAGAAGGTCCAGGATCAAGGAGGTGGTACACAGCACCAACCATCAGTGTCACCCAAAATCCACACACCCCAGAGAGAGAAAGCAGTGACAGATTACTGAGTGTGAAGCAAGGAGACAGAATTGGGCACGAAACCATAAAGCAGAGAAGGAATTCAATTTCAGGACTGTCAAACTCACTTGTGGCCCTGGATACGCTCACCTGAGGAAGGATGCTGAGAGAAAA
Source organism: Cettia cetti (assembly GCA_013401135.1). NCBI lineage: Eukaryota > Metazoa > Chordata > Aves > Passeriformes > Sylviidae > Cettia > Cettia cetti. The sequence continues at coordinate 40,910 of VZUI01046618.1, forward strand.
GCTCAGCAAAGATATGAGAGTGAACAGGGCACAGCTGAAGCCTCCTCCTTAACCAGCAATCCCAGTCTGACCAGCACCAGTGATGGCAAGGGGTCCCTGGGGATGCCAGGGTTTAAAAGACAAGACTTGCAGCAGGGCACAGACCTTCACTAAGGGCACAGAAGACACAGCTGCAAAGTGCTACTGGCACAGAGCACAGCACACCCAGGCTTGCTACAGAGGAACCCACCGGCCTGGACCTGGCCACACCTCACCAGATCTTCCCACAAGAGAATCTGCAGATTTAAAGCACACATTAAACACAGATTTCAAAAGCCTGCAGTGAAAATGAAGCCTTCAGTCTATCCACAACAGCAAAACACAGCCAAGAACAAACTGACAAATGAAGGAATGGCCACATGCCCAGAGTGCTCCACCGTGTCGCTGCAGGAGTACAGAAACCATCCCTGAAAATCTGGTCCACATGTGTGTCATTAGGGCTTCTCAATTAGCAAGCCTTTCTGGCACTCAATGGGCACTGGAGAAGCTCAAACAGCAGCACTGGAGCAGATATCCATAGAATGATAGCTGTCCCTAGAGGCCTGGGACAAAATACAGCTGAGCACTCATACCCAGCTGGATATGAAAGCTCTTAGCCCAGACTCAGTCTAATCTGCTGACAATCTCTCAAGAGTTTTCCACCCTAGACCCTGCAAAGGGAGCACGATTCCTCACCTTCCTGAGCATCCCACTATAAAACCTGCTTCTCAGAGAGCAACTTTCAGGCTAATTTCTCTCAGTCACAATTTGAGACCACAGCTGGCAGGTCTGGTCCTGTTACTGTGGTGAATGCAAACAGATTCTGCCTTTATTTGTGATGACCAGTGCCCCACTGCCCCTCTTTTAAGAGATCCCCAGGAGCTCTTACCTCCGAATTGTCCTTAGCAGGGTGGACCTGGCCTCGTTGTGGAAGGTGATGACCACGCTGGTGGGCGGGAGGTCCTGGCTGTAGTGCAAAGTCGTACACCTGGGGAGGGAGAAAGCAGAAAAGGCCCTTCAGGTGCTGGAATTCAAAGTGAGAGCTCACTTTATTACACAGCCAGCACAGTCCATCAGTAAATGGTCTGCAGCCACTGCTACAAATAAATAAATAAGACCTTTTCTGTGTGAGACATTTCTGAAGGAGTCCAGAAACTGCCAAGTAAGTCACTGAGGACTAAAGCAGCAAAGAACTTAACTGTCATGAATGGGAAGGGATGAAAAGGGAGGCACCCAGCTGGAAGCCCTTTTCTCTAACCAGTGCTTCCCATCTACCCACCAGTGCTTCTCTCATCCTGCTGGCTCATGGCACCAGCAGAGGTAAGAGCATCCCTGAAGCTCCAGCTCCAATCTGCCTCACTCCCAGCCTCCTGAGGAAGCAATTCCCACCAGCCAGTTGCAAGGTAAGCCAAGCCCTGTTTCTAAATTGATTGTTTCTTTATTAATTCTGCCTTAATTGCATAACCAGACTACAGGGAAGATTGGGATTTAAAACTTTCCAAGCCAGCCTTTAGAAGGCAAAAACCCACAGCTGTAACCACAGCTCCTGCTGCCTTCTTCCCAGGAGGAAATGTCACAGACTCTGTAATTACTTTGACCTTTAGCTGATTAAATTTGTGGCTTTTATAGACCGACACCAATATATTCCCAGCTCAGAAAATCCAGATACCTCTTACATCCATGCTGCCCTTTCCAGGTCCCTATCAGTCCCTTAAGATAGTCTTAAGATGACACAACAGTAGCTCTCCATCACAGCCATCCCTTCCCATCCACATGCTACCTGTCTGCTCTTGTGTCACTGCCCAGGTGCTACCACTACCATCCTCAAACACAGCACGAAAGGGCACTGAGCAACCACTCCTCCAAAAAACCATCCGTTTGTTCCCACAAAGTTCTGGACTATAGACCTGCAAGGTGAAATAAAAACAGATGGAAAAATAAAGTTGGGTGGGGAGAGGTGAAAGCACATAAGAGCAGCCAGATATTGCTGGTTTATGTTATTCAGAACAGCATGTTGCATCTCTTAAATGCCAAAATGCTCCAGATATTATTTTTAATAAGGTTTTCCATATTTTAATTTTGAAGTTGCATTTCTGATTATTTACAAAGTGAACAAGATTGCACAACAGGAGAACCAATTCCAAAGATAAGGAAAAAATGGCATCTTGGGTAGGACAAAATATTTGCAAGCTCACGCTAAATTAGTTGCTGCTTTCTCTCATTGTTTCACTTAAAACCCTTTCCAAATCCTGCTTGAACTTGACCAAAGGCAGGTTTCTCATTACTCCCCTGTTCTTTCAGCACCGCCATCCACACCAGAAATTCACCTTTGAGCCAATTCTAATTCTGGGTCCATCCCCAAAGGACGCCAAAGTCACACAGCTATTCCATATGCAGGAGAAAGTTCAGCGACACTGCCCTGTGCGACAACACCCTCATCCATCAAAATTGCTTTTCAGGGATGCTGAAAACAGAGGCTTTCTGAATTATGAAACAGCACTGGGTCATGCCCTGAGCTGCTTCTCTGGGTCACTGCAGCCCCCTGCATCATCCAGTACCCTGCTCCGGCCGAGACATCCCAAACTGCTGCTGCTCAGTTTGGGCCCGCTCAGGCTCAGCTCCCATCTGCTCTGCAGAGCTGCAGGGACAGGCTGTGGCAACTGCTCTCCCTGTGCTATTTATACACCGCTCCCAGATGCGTGTCCTTCCACCCACTTCCAGCAGGGTTCTGTGGAGCAAACAAGGGAAGCTATTTCTGGAAAAGAATGAGCCAGAGTGGAAAATACGGAGTCATCAATACTTTACTTACACTATTACAACAGCCAAGGAGCTGGTAAATAAAGCAGGAGCTGGGTGTGTCTGTGCCTCCCACGGCTGAGAGTGCTGGGGCTGCTGCAGGCTGGCTGAGTGAGGCTCCTCATGAGCAACAATTTGCTTTAAAAACTCCAGATGTCAACGCACCAGACTGGCCCAACCAGGCAATGTGCATGTGGGAAACACTGCCATGTCACACCTCCAGAGCTGCAACTCACCCCTGGCTTCTGTCTAGTGAGGCTTGTCACAGCCCAAGGACAGGAATGACGCTGCTATGGAGCTCCAGCCTTGCTTTGCCTCTGTGACCAGCATTACACCACAGCTGAGATTTGCCTCTGCCTGCAAATCTGCCAGGCAAAGCTGCTGTATCTTTCAGGGCTCCCTCGTCCTGGGTGCTTTATGTCCCTGACTCTGTCCTTGCCCAGGATTTTATCCCTGGGTTCTTCTTTCAGGAGTCCTCCAAAGTTTCCTCCACTTGGTCCCTTTTTTTCCCCTCCCTTCCTTCCCCAGTATAACTGCAGCTAAACATCCTGGGTCCCCAGAAGGCAGATTTCAGTTTAAGTTGTTGACTACAAGTGTCTTTTTTTGGCACTTACTTGGGTAATAAAAACCACAGCTTGGAAAAGCATTAAATCCAGCATGTCCAGAATTATTTTGTGTGACAATTACATCTGGGGTAATTTCAATTTAATACCTCACTGCAAGTGAAAATTGCAGCATGCAGCCCTAAAATTGCTGTAATAATGAAAATAAACCCGCTAAAAGCTGCCTGTGCTACCTCAGGCCGTCACTGGATAAACGTTTTGTGCTGCTGATGGTATTTCACAGGTCACTCAACTGCCAACAAAAAAAAAAAAAACAAAAAAACAAAAAAACAAAACAAAAAAAAAAAAAAAAAAAAAAAAAAAAAAAAAACCAAAAAAAACTCCACCCAAAAACAACACCCACAACATTTTCAGGAAACCAATGAAAGTCTGAGTTTTTTTACATGGTTAAAAAAACCAAAAGGAAAAGGAAAAAAAGAAGTGATAACTGCTCTGCTTGTATTTGCAGTGTGTTGAAACTCACTGGCTAAAGCCATTTAAAGTTTGATGCTTTGAGACCTTGCAGCAGGACTGGGGAGCAATCCTAGCCCAGCAAGTGCGAGCAGGAATGCTGCCAGGCTGCTCAGCAGGTTCCCAGCATCTGGGTAGGCTAAAAGAAGACAGAAGCCAGACTGGCCTGTCCTAAAAACCCCAGGGAGAGCATCCAGAAGGAGAACAATTCTTATTTCCATGGAAGTCTCCTCTGTTAGTTTATTGGGAAGAAATTCTTTACTGTGAGGGTGATGAGCACTGGAACAGGTTGCCCAGAGAAGCGGTGGAATGCCACATCCCTGGAGGTGTTCAAGTGTTCAAGGCTTAGGAATCAGCCTTGGAAAATCCTAGCCTTGACTGGTGGCCTGTCATATTTCCTTTCAGGTTGGACAGAGCAGCACATCTCATGTCCACATTCCCAATGTGCTGTTAACAGTTCAGGAATAAATTATGCAGTGCCTGTTTCTGGGGACATGGAGCAGACAGCCAGAGCCCTGCACTCACTGCAAGAATTGCAAAACTCTGCTGCAAAGTCCCAAACTTTGGACACTCCAGCATTGCCCCCAGGTCTCCAAGGTCCCTTTCTCAAGATATTTTTCTTGAGTTTCTTCGGTCCTTGTGCTGCTGGTGAGCGGAGTGGTATCACAGACTGGTGGCCTCCGCACACAGCTGCCCCTGCATCCTTAGAGATCCTCCTGAACCGGCAGCACATGCCCATTCCCAGGGAATCTGAACCCATTTTACATCTAAAATGGCAAACTTCACTCACAGTGCTTCCTACCACACCGAAGACCATCTTGCCACCACAGCTACATGGCACAATGGTAAAGATTAATAGTGTGAACAGAGATGGACCCTGCTCCACAGCCTGTTCTGGTGCCCCCAGGCTCATCCAAGGGCACATCACACGCCCACAGCGCTGTGCTGTGTGTGTCAAAACACACCTCTTACACTCACCCTCTCCTGTGCCTCATTAAGTTCCTTCAATAAATTATCACCTTCATCCCACTCCCCTAGATTCCCCCTGCCAGGCTTCTGCTCATTCCTCTGCTCTACTTCAACAGCCATTACTTGCCAACAACTCTGCTTTAAATTTTTAATGTTTCCCACAAAGTCCAAACTTTCCCTCAACACAACTCACCACTTCCAAAGCACTCTCTGCATATTTATTTCAAACAGCCAGCTGCATCAGGCAGAGCTACACCATCCTTCACTTCTCTCCTGGCTCCTCTCTTCTCCTTGGAAACACACGGGAGAGCAGTCTCGTCACCACACATCCAAAATAAGGGTATTTGGGTTTGTCTGCACTCTGCAGCCACAGGCTCTCACATCAGCCCAGAGGACAGGGACCTGCATCACCAACAGGATGAGTTCACACCACCCCTGATGGCCAAACCACAGATTTCAGATGACAGTCCCCAAGGTGTGAAAAACTACTCCCATGGAGGAAAATAAAAATTACCCCCCGAGGAAGAGAGGAAGCCACTACCCACCACAGGCAAGGAAAGAGCTGTCAGTGGAAAGGAAAACATTAGAGCCCCAGCTGTCCTGGCCAACAGCAAACATTCCCAGGCTCTGCACACCTGTAGGGATGGATGGCAGGACATGCAGGCACCTTGGTCACACCTCTCAGGACAACCTCTCAGGGTGGCATACACAGCAGTGGAAAACTATTGTGCCTAAACCTTGTCTTTAAGCTGAAGCAAAATTCATAAATCATAAAAACATAGAATGGGTTGGGTTGGAAGGGACCTTAGAGATCATCTAGTTCCAACTTCCTGCCTTGGGAAGGGACACCTTGCACAAGACCATGCTCCTCTAAATCCCATCCAACACTTGAACACCTCCAGGGATGTGGCATTCCACCGCTTCTCTGGGCAGCCTGTTCCAGTGCTCATCACCCTCACAGTAAAGAATTTCTTTCCAATAAACTAACAGAGGAGACTTCCACGAAAATACTCAAAAAAAAAAAAGGAACCCTGGACATGGTTTGATTTAGAGCTATAAAACAATGTATATGCCAACTCATATGGAATCTAATAAGTTCACAGAGCTTACTGCTGGACAGGACCTCACCTGACCTCTGGGCAACACAGCCTCTGGCATTTCTCCCAGTTATTCCTGCATTTCTCAGTTATCCATGCATTAAGTCCAGTGACTTGTGCCTGACTGCAGAGTACCTTTCAAAAAATCATTACTTGATGATGCTCAGAGATGGAAAAATCCAAGAAGTGCTGTTCATGTCACAGTCAACGCACCAGTCTCATGCAGCAGTATAAATGGGACAGAACAATTCACAATTTGTTGACCAGAGCACACAGCGGGGTCAAGCGATCTTCATGGCATTCACCTCCCATCAACACCCTTGGTTCTTCTTGGCTCTCCCCAAGCCAACTCTCCTGCATGTTGCCTCAAAATATTTTTTCACTCAGCTTTGAGAGACCTCCAAAATGCTCCTGTGCCTTCCCAAGTTATGCCAGCATCTCCTGCTCCTTCTCGGGGCATTTTTTCCCCTCCTCAGTCAGGAAGAAGCTGCCAATCAGAGGGCTGGCCATCGTCTGTGCATCTCTAGCACCACCACAGCACCCAGAACCTCACCAGGGTGCAGCTGTGAGCAGGCAGACAACTGCTGGCACATCCTGCACATGGGGTCAGGTCTGGCACAAAGACTACTGAGAAAGCTCTGGGACTCCTTCTGGTGTAGCCTCTAAGCTCCACCAGGATACACCACAATCTGAGCACGAACGTGGAAGCTCAGAGCACAGATGTGACTTTCTTAGCACAACAAGAAACACAGTGGCTGCAGGAATTGCCACCAGCTACAGACCCTCTTGTGCCTAACCTGGTCCTGCAGGTCCACCTCGGGCTGGCCATGGCTGTGGGCAGGTTGATGTTACTGAAACACCAGAGCAAAGGCCTACAGCAAGGAGAGGCTGAAAACACAGCTGGAAGGCTCTACAGTCCGGAAAGCAGCCGTGCCAGAAGGAAAGAACGCGGAGTCAGATGTCAGCTGGCAGTGCCACGTGATTGCAGGGAATGCCAGCTCAAGTTTGGCTTGCCAAAGTGAAAAAATACCCTTGAGAAAGGTTGGTAGGATTCCTCTGTGCTGGACTGGCATGTGCCTCAGGTTTGCATTCCCAAAAAGGGCCTGAAAAATCCCTAGGGTGGCATGCAACAGATGCTGTTGGGGCTGAGAGATCAGTGGTGATCCAAAGAGAGGAATCCCTGGTTGAGCAGATGACTTCAGGGTGTAAAAGGGCTTCAGCAAGGGTAAGGAGGCACCTCTGCAACAAATACTCACTGGTGGTTAGCACCAGAGCTAACAAGGAATTCTTCAGCATGCCTGAACTAGATGTAATTTGACAAAATTGTAAAGAAGGCCATCAGGAAAAATCTGCTGGGGCAGTGAACCAGTTCTGGCTGTAGATCAGATGTCCAGAGGAACCTGTCCAAGTGTGCACCTGCCCCACAAAAATACTAGAAAATGCACAAAAGCGTAGAGTCCTTCATATTGGTGCTACTTAACCACTGGCTGACCTGAGATCAGTCTCCTTGGGTTGACCAAGAAGGACATTTTTCTACACAGCTCCTGGAACTTCAAGCAGTGCTGGATTTGGCTAGCATGCAATTAATATTTCCTCTAACTCACTGCCTCTTTCAGTCCCTTTCTTTCTTTTCCCTGCTAGATAGATATCTAAAAAATTAATCAAACGACTAAATTTGAAGAAAAGGGGAAATGCAAGAAGGCAAAAATAACCTTCTGTGCACGTGACGTGCTGCTGCCTGTGAACCTCAAAACTGATGAGAAGACGCATTTATAATTCATTAAAAATTTGCTGGATTTTTGTCTTCAGAAAAGGGGATGGGGGAAAAAAAGAGAATTTACTAAGAAGGAAGGGAAGAATAGCATGGCTGCCTTTAAAAACAAGTTAAACCAGATTGTGTGTCTTGATTTTCAAAGCAGCTCATGAATAATTCAGACTTCTAGGGCCCTCCACACAGACTCAGGGTCTGTCTTGCTTCTTGACTCCCTCCACCCTTCCTTCCTCAGAACTGAGGAAAAAGGAAAAATGGAGCCAACAAAAGTGAAAAGAAGAAAATAAAACCAGTACAATTCAGTAAAATTTTAAACTGATGCCAGTTTTACTGGAATACCAGAGCTGATGCCAAAGTTTTTCACTTAGTGGAAGTAAAAGCAAAATCTGGTACCTTGTACCTTCATGGAAAACCACCAATCCATTACTAAAGATCTTTAGAAGCCAGGAAGACCTGAAATCACATTTCAGAAGGTTGGAACCCTGGATGTAAAGATTCTTAAGGGAGGATGCTTTCTGACAAGAGCTTCCTGGCACCACGCAGCAAAGCAAAGCAGAGAAAGTCCCCATCCTCACAACCCCTCCATAGTCACAGCTGAGGAAGCACAAACCCAGGCCCATGCTGTGACAGCTCAAAAACACTTCCAACATGTAGGGATCTGCAGTGCTCACAGCAGAAATCCACCCAAATGGCCCCAAAACAAAATGCCCTTTTGCTGCACTGATGGAGTAGGACTTTAAGGTGCTAGACAGCAGAATAAAACAAACAAGAGTTTGAAGGAGAAAACTGTCTCACGGCCTTAATTATCAACAGGAGCAGGTCTCGGAGAATTAGTTCCACTATTTACTAATATTTGACTCTGATTTCAGCCTACATAAACATATTAGGTCAATAGAAACAGCGAGACAAGCACGAGAGTTAAACAACTTCATTCTGTCAGAATTATTTGGAGAAAGTTATCAAAGTAATCGATGGCACATAATAACTATAAGACAAGTGGTCAATACATTACAGCAGTCAAAGGCAGAGGATGGTTCTAGCAGAGAGTGATCAATGGCACCCTGGGAATGCTGAAGCACTTGATAATGAAGGGATGGCCTCCCCAAAATCATCACTGGGCCGTGGTGTGGTTCAGGTGGGAGCACCCTCTGAAGCCACTGAGACAGGCGAGGTTTTCTCTTCCCTAGAAAAACCCCAGGATCCTTTCAGTCCGTTGCAGGCAAGGAGGCACCTGGAGTTGAAAAAGGAAATCCTGTGCTCCCATGGGCTGACCGATGGCACAACCACCCTGAGGGCCACAGCTGGGTCTGCAGTCAATCCTGTCAGAGACCCTCATCCCTCCCTCCACTGGGAAGAAGCCTCTCCCTGGTGCAGTGACTGCCTCCCACCAGTGGTTCCTGCACCCGCCGACACACGTTGCACATCACTTCCACTCCAGCACATCGTTTGTTCCTCAGGAGCCCAATGTGCACTTTTCATCTGATACACAAAATCACTTGCTTTTAAATACAGCTTGTCATTTTTAGATGACTAAAGTGTCAAAAACATTCGAGATCTAAATGAAATTTCTCCCTTTTCAGGATGAGAAAAACAGATCCCTTTGGCTTTAAGTTTTCCTGTCTTTTTACTTTTAGATTCACCAACAGCTATGCTTTTGGTTTATCCTGAAATTGCTATCTCCTGGCTTTTCTTTCTCTTAAATAACCAAAGAATTGAAACACCATTATTCACTCAGCTCTACTGAGCCCTCTCTACCCACATAGCCTTCAAACTCCAGATATGTGGCACTGACAACACAGACACAGCCCAGGTGTAGGGAGCGAAGGAGATCCCACCACCCACTCTGTCTCTGTTTCCAGCTTCAGGCTCTTGAACAAAAGCAGCAGTGCCTGTACCCAGGCATTGCTCACCTTGAAATGGAGCAGTTTGTCCTCAGGGCACAGTGACTGGCAGGTCACTGTCTTTTATTTAATTCCCAGCTCTCACTCCTCTGTGTCCCCCATCGTGACAGGGACATGCAGAAAGATCATTGCTCCAAAGACAGATATCTGGGGAATGAGCTTTTATCTCTGGGTGAATGTGTCACAAAAGTGGAGCTAATTAACGGGGGCTCTGTTTTTGAAAAAGGTTAATATTTTATCACATGTCTTCTGTCTTGAGGAATAATTAGCCCTGGCAGAAGTAGCTCTGCCATTTCCCAAGGGACTGAGCAAGAGACTGGAGGCTGGAGAGAGACATGTGGTATTGATGGATAGACAGCGCCTCAACTCTGGGCTAACAGTGCAGCTCACCAGCAGTTAGTCCTCAACACAAACCAACCTGCCACAGAATATTAACAGAGGCAAACCCCTCTCTTCAAAGGCTGTACACATTCTTCTTGTCTGTTCCCTGCCCTCTGGAATGGACAATGCTTTAAACCAAGGCACTGTGACTCAGCCAAGAGCACTGACACTGGAGCATCAGTCCCAATCCCTTCACCCCAGGTACTCTCTTCCCTTATTGCTCCAGCACCCGAGTCTGCACAGCAAAAGGAAATCCCATGGGCTCTTCTAATTCTTCCATCCCCAAACCACACCTGTTCTCATGGGGGAACCAACAACTGAAGCAGATTCCCATAGGATTGTGCAGAAGAAGGTTCCCCCAGTGCTTGCACAGACGTCCTCAGTACAGTGCACAACATCTCTCTACAGGGCTTCCATGCAAGCAGGGAAAATGGAGGGACTGAAGAAGGATGAGGGAAGGGTCATTCCAGATCGACCCAGAACTGTTTTGTGCGTGCATTTTTCTTGGCAAAATGCAGTGTATGGGTGAGTGGGGAATTTCCAAAATGAAATCAAAACTGTCTCATAGGAAAACAAAGCCAAAATGACTTAGGGGAAAGAAATACATCATTTGGGGCAGGGGGGAAAGTTCTCAGCTTTTTTTCCTCTCTGAAATCATAATTTTTGGCAAGGAACACAAAAAAAAGGTGCTCTTTAGAGAAGGGACAGCTGGGATAGAAGCTGCGCTTGCTCCCCTGGGAGCTCCTCAGATTCTCCTTGGGACGACGCCTGTCCCATAGATGGTCTTCCCACCCAGCAAGGCACTGAGGGGCTGAGAGGAGGGACAACTTGAATAAACAAAACTCAGCAGTAAGAAATTTAGTATTATACCATGATATTTGCTGGAACAGTCCAGTCATTCCCACTGCCAGCAGCCAGACTCCAAGAGACCGAGTCCCTACAGACTCCCCCACTACCCACCCTGCCAATTGCCTTTGGCCTGCAGACATCTTTTAGCCAAGTATACAGCTCAGGAATAGTTTCTGCTCACTGTGCAGACAAGGACCATAACTCACACTCCTTGCACAGCCCATTCAGATGGCAGTAGCACTGCCCTCCAGAAAAAAAATGAGTAACAGAACCACTTAACTGGCACATCCTCCTGCATCCCAAACACCTGCCTATACACTTCCATCAGCTCCTCAGAGAGCCTAGCTCACTCCTCAGCTGCTTCTCAAGTTACTTTCATCCTTCTCATGCAAGAAAAAGAGGGGAGGGATGGCACTGAAAATCCACCACTGCAGAATAAGCACTATCACATCTGCCACCTCACTACAGCAGCTACAATCAAAACAGCCAACCCTGCTCCTGGAGAAACACCAGCCTCCCCTAGCCCCAGCATTCCTTCCTAGAACCATTTTTAATGAAAGCTCCTCAGCCTGCCTTTTCTCTAGGCAGCCCCTCAAGATACAAAACTGCAGCATCTCACTTCACCTCAGCTCCTGCCCTTGGTGACAGCCAACATTCAGAGTCAGAGCCCATGACTTCAGGGCACGATTTGCAACCTGGGATCAGTTGAGCTGTGCTCCAAAAACCTGAGGGGAGCCACTGTACTCCCAGGGTGAGGAAAACATAGCACCCCTGAAAACAAGAAGGTGGCAGGAGCTCCCCTTCCTGGGATGCAGTTAGACTGGTGGCAACAATGACCTTGTGCCCCTGCCAAGGAAGCAACGCTGAGCGACCCAGGTCACCATCTCCAGCTACAGGGAGTGATTAGACAGGGCTTGGAGGGCACAGAGCAGTACCATAGGCTGCCTCAGGCATCTGGGTTTGGATTGGGATCTCAGTGCCTGAAAGTCTCTCCCCTTTCCACAGAAATTTTGCAAGTCACACGTGGTGCTTTGGCTGTCCATGATGCCCAGGGAGCACACCAACCCCCAGGAAAGGCACAGGAAGATCCAGCGTGGGCAATGGCAGAAGCCCCATCACATCCAAGGAGGGAAGAATGGGCTTTTCAGGACAAGTGAATGTTGGGATGATGGTCTAGCCAGAAGCGCTGGCCAAGGATAGATCCCAGCTCAGACATGGGCAGCCATCCCCAGGGAACGCAACTTCTCTCAGAGCTCAAACTCACTATAATCCCATTTCCTGTAGACCCTTCTCATCTACTCCTTCTTCCCCTACCACATCCAAAAAAACCCCAAACCCAGAAAGCTTCAGAAGAGGACATTACGTAGAAAGATATTTGAAAAAAGATCATTGCGTTCATCGATTTTTGTCCCCTGAAGCCACCAGTCCCTGCCTCAGAAGCCACCAGGTCAGCTGAGCCCTCCACCTCCAGCTGACAAAAATGTGGGGCAGCAAATGTCACAGACACTGGGGTGGCCACAGATATTCCCCAGCTTGGACACTCACCAGCTATTTCCCAGCACTGTACGTGTCCAGCTCAGCTCAGAGTTGGTGAGTCCCCAGAAAGACCCATCACACTTTTGCATGAGCTCTCCAGGAACAGAAGGTGCAACTACCAGAAAGAGGCACCTTAACACAAGTATTCCCACATCTGCACCAGATACCAACTCCAGCAGAAGCAGGAAAACATGAAACACTGGATTTCTACAGTGCTAAAAGTCCAGTGAGTATTTTTCTCCACTTTCAGGCAACATAATTGAGTGGAGACTCCATGGGAGTTTTGTCTTTGACCAAGTTTTCTCAAGCCTGTCTCAACCCCACCACTGGCAAAGCTTTGCAATGTTAAGCCAGAGAAGATACATGAGTGCGGTAGTTAAGTGAATCACCCAAAAGTGATGAACACCAGAAGAGGAGATGACAGCACCTGAAGCAACTTCAAAACTTGTTTCACAAATACAGGTAGCTGGGAGGAAAGAACTACAAATTGCATGTGCTGCAACCAGGGTTTTTAAATTAGATCAGCTTCTACAAAATGCTGGGGCAAGCCTGAGAGGTAGGAGTCCCAGTGGGCTCATTGCTTCTGCACTGAGACAAACCTGGGCTGATTACAGAGCTGACCCAGCTTGGAGCAGGAGGCTGGATCAGAGACCTCCGGTGGTCTCTTCCAGCCCAAATTATTCTTTGATTTTATGAAGTGCCAGTTTCTGATTAATAGCTGTCTTGCTTTCCTTGCTTGGTTGCCAAGAATTGCCAATCTCAATACTCCTTGTTCTCTGTGCTACCTGAAAACAATCTCTCTGTGATTTGATCACACAATAGTTCCTCAAACCCCTTTGCAGTTTCAATTCCAAATTCATCCAGAAAACTAAGTGCAAATGCCACTATGTGAGGTGAGCACTCCACATCAGCATAAAAGTTTGAGATTTAGGCCACAAAAGCCATCTGATCAAGGACAGAAACCAAGACCTTGACCAATGCAGGCAGTTCTAGTATAACCCAAAGGGACAAGCCAGCCCCTACTCTACCTGAAGGATTGCTCTCATATCTTCATCCCGAGAGATCTCAACCTAAGGAGGTGATGGAAAAACACAGTGCTGAGAGCTAACCTCTTGGGGTCTGGTGCCCAAGAAAAAAAAAAAAAAAAGCAGTCATGTTGTTTCCTAATGGAAATACTTTTCTGTAAAATGTGTTTTCTACCACGGATTTGTGTACCTGCTCACCTGCAGGGTCGTGCTCTGCTCTTGCTGTCAATAGAAATAAGGAGACCAAGACCAAAGGCAGGGGTACCAGATCTCCTCTTACCCAGCTGTTTCAGCACCAAAATGCTTTGCAGGCAAAAGATGCAGGGACAGCCCTCACACATACAGCATCTTGCCTAAATGTGATAAATCTTATTTTCCAATGAAATGACAAATATCCTGGCTCTGCCCAGAAAACAGAGTAACAGCTGGAATAACAGATCAAGCAACAGAAAAACTCTTCAGGACATTGCTGACAGCCACACAGCAGCTAATAATGAGCCCCAAAGGCAAGAAAAAACCTGTACCCTCTTACACCCAGCCCCTGCAAGCTCACACATGGTGCTGCCACTCTTCTCCCCACAGGGCATCATGCACCTCTCATGGGGGAGCACCCACACTAGAGGGTACAGGACAGAGCAAAGCCAGCAGCACAGACACCTGGCCACACGAGGACACCTCCTCCAGCTGTCACCAATGCCACATCCAGAGATGTGGCAGCATCTGAGCACTCCCTGTTCCCCATCCTCCTCACCTGGCTCCCTCCTTCATCCTACCTCATGGGCAGGGGTCCATCCATCTGCACTGTACTCAAGGCTCCTCTGCTCAGACCTGCCCCACCACCCCTCTGCCCAGGCAGATGCACCCAGCAGCATCAGGCACAGGGAGACCACAGGCACATGGACCTCTGCCCACACTACCTCTTGCCCCGGTCTACCACACAGCACCCGAGTCAGCAACTCATGAGACACTGCTGGAGTAAGCACATTTTAAAAATAATAATCCCTCAGGACTTAGTCTGCATTACACAGGAAAGTGGATTAGCCCAGCTACAGTCCAGAGGCCAAAGTAAGAAATGTATGGAGTCAGCAAAAGTGAAAGATAACAGGAGACCTCAAAAATCTATAGGTTTGGTTCTGCTCTCAGATATGCAAAGTCCATTTACATCCCTACAAACCTTCCCTCAAATTCAAAGTGGGTTTGGTCACCTGCTAGGAACCCTAGGGACTTACCTGCTTCTGCAGGTCTAATGTTCAGATATCACTGAAGAGAGCAGAGCAAAGCCCTGACTCTGTCCTGCCTGGGCTTTTCCATACATGTTCTTCTCCAGACATTAAGTCTTTCCTTTGGAGACTCTCAAAAAAAACAGGCAAGAAAGATAAGATGCTTAAATCCCTACGTGGGGCAAAAACCACATTTCTGGCTGCTGAGACCCAGTCTTCACCTCAAGAACAACCTCAAAGTGGTTTTGATCTTGAGGGAAAGGAAGTTGGAAGACGACAAAACAAAGTGAGAAGTCCAATGGCATCATAAACATGCTAAACCAAAGGCAATGCTGTCAAAACCTACTTTTCTCCCCCTTGACTCCTCATTCCCAAGAAGATATCACCATATTCTCAGTGCTTGGGTGGCAATCATCAGCTCAGCCAAACACAGAGCCACTCCGAAGCCTGTATGTGCCACAGCTGCCCTCTTGTCATCTGCACAGGGATGCCAACATGCGCTCCCACGTGCCACGTGCCAGGCATGTCCAAGTGCGACACAGGGAAGGGCAGAGAGCCACACTCAGCCCCAGGTGCCACAGGTACCACACCCAGCAGAGGTGACCCTCAGGACCCCCTGTTCTTCCCAATCATCCCCACACTCAGCACAGCCAGGTAGTTTTGCCTACCCCAACCACAGCTGCTCCACCACAATGTGGAATGTGCAAGCTCTGCACCCTCAGGATGCAAGCTGAAATTAATGGGTCAAAACAGCACTGCAGTGTGTAATGCTCCTGCTCAAGGGCTGAAATCCTGGCATTTCTGGATCTTGAGAATACAGGACAGCAGCTCTCTGCCTTAGGGAAACCTCACAGGCATCACCTGCATCTTTCCATCCCTCCATAAACAGTCCGTATGAGCAGAGCAACCAGGCTTAAGCAGCCTTCCTACCCAAGGGACACTCTCCAGCTGGCTTAGCACAGGGATTTAAGATAAGAAACCTGGAGGACATCTTAAGAGTGTGTGCTGTTCTCCTCAAAGAGAATAGGACACAATATAATAGCAGAGCTTTTCTAGGGGGCACAAGTTGGCAGGACCTGGCTTCTGGGCTGCCAGAATGCTCTCACATTCAGCAGACAATGCAACATCTGATCTTCATGCCTGCAGTATCCCTGCCGGCCTAATGCTTCAATCACAGCTTGATCTTAGCAGCTACTTTATCTCAAACACATATACACAAACACACCTCTAAGCAGCTGTAAAATCAAACTTCAGTTAGCTAGGTAGGACCTCTTGCAAAGCACTTGCGACTCAGGGAAGGAGGGAACTTCAAAAATGCAGATTCTTATGCTAGAATTTGAGAGGGCTCCATCCTTGGCCTTCTTGCTTTATCAGCTCTTGAGACAGCACTACTAAACATGTACCAGCACTGCTGAAGTAAAAAGCAAGACAAATAGAGGAAAACAGACACTGGGAGATGCCTGAAGCTGGCTGATGTGATTTGCAACAGCTGGAGAAGCCTGCTGGAGGCTCTCACCTCTCCTCCAGCCCCTCATCTCCTCTCCTGTCCCCAGTTCCCCCTCTCTGCTTTGCCGCCCTCAGCCAGCGCAAGCCCCCGCTCAGGCCGGGGCCGTCCCAGCCGAGCCCGACAGCCACAACAGCATCTGCACATCCCTCAAACCCAGCGGAGCGCCGGGAGGCGGAGGTCAGCCCAAGCAGCATATGGAGCACTGGCATGCTGAGTACCAGCCTCCCCAGGAGCTGTCTGCCGCAGATGGAACAAGCCCAGGAGCCATCACGGCAAAATCTTCTGGCTGGGGGCGACACATCCTCCCTGTCAGCTTTCCAAGCCGCTGAGCAATATTGGAAAACTCAGCTCCTCTCCCCACCACCCCGCGCTCGCGCCTGGCACTGACTCACTGCCGTTTCAGTCCCGCAGTTTGCCGGTGGGAGTTGTGGGAGGTGGGAATGAGGTAATCCCAAGTGCATGTGGCTACCGTGATGGAGGGGGACTAGCCACCCACTCTGGAGGCATGAGCTGGCTGTGCACGGTCTGGACGTGCCACCAAGCTCCAGGTCCAGTCTGCTGATGCAATTACAGACGTTTTAACCTTGACTTTTGGTGGGCATGGGATGAACCACCACAGGACCATCCAAGGTCTTCTCCTTGGAGAAAGGCAGCCCTGTATGCGGTCCTAGGTCCAAGGATCCAAGTCAATGTGCAACCAGGAATGGAGTTAACGGCAGCACAACACAAGAAGGTCACCAGAAGCAATGCTCCAGCTGTGAGATCACCCAGGCCAGGTGACACAAGAAAGCATGACAGCTCCCTGGCTGAAATCACCCACAAACCAAGCTGAAGTTCACAGCCCTGCACTAGCCAGAGGCAGACAAAGAGAGCCACCATGGTTTCTCCTGCTCTGATTTCTTGGAACACTGCAATTTCTCTCCATCTGAAACTATTCCACTGGCTGCAATTTAAAAACAAAATCAATCCAGCAAACATTGCTAAGCAACTGGCTGTCAGTGCCACATCCCATCCCATTGAAAGTATTTGCCCTCTCCATGACCTCCTGGCAAGGAGCTTGCTGCTCAGCCCTTGCCAGATTTTGCACATTCAGCTATCGCTGGCAAGTCCAGATGCTTGACTGGATTAGCAGAGAAAACACCAGGAAACTTTCTGCAACCATCCTAATGAAAAACACCCCACAGAGAAGCTGTAAGGAGCAGGATTCCCACATCTCAGTCCCTAGGATTAGGACACAATGCATGGGTCTCTGGGCATAGCCATGGTCTGCAGGACCGTGTATCTCACACATGGTACAGAGGAAAAGAATAGTGGAGAGCCAACACGCTGGAAACTTTGTCACAGAACAGGGTACATCTCACTGAGAAGCTGAAGGAAAACCTGCAATAGCAACGAGCTGCAACTATGATGAGACTCTCTCCAAAGCCTCCTAAACCCTCACACAAGCTGGGCAGGAGCCTCTTGGCACAGTGGTATCCCTTAGTGTGGGGTCCTGAATTTCCCCAAAGTCAGTACAATTGAGGCCCAACTCTCTGTGTTCACTCTGAGCAGCTTAATCCAGGTTTTCCATTGAAACCAAGCCTCTAAACACAGCCTCCAGGAGGACACGCAGCATGAGCACTGTGGGTGTCCTTTCTCCCACAACATCCTGGTCCACGTAACCCCGCTCCCCCCTTCACAGGAGTACATCCCATGCTGGATTCCCTTTGTATGTTCTTGCACAGCCATCAGCAATTTCTCCCTGCTCTGAGAGCAGGCGATGCTTATTCATGCTCTCCCATGTATTTCTGTTGCACAATTCAAGACCAGCTTCCAGGTTGCATGGCAGGGCCTGAGCATCACCTGCAGCAGCTCCTGGGACACCTGTGCTGTAAGTAAGGATTACTTTTCTAGAGAGGGTGCAGTTCTGCACTTTCCTCTCTCCCTTAACCACCAATCCCAGGTCCTTCTCCCTCCTCCATCCTCCCCATCAGCGCCTGCCTCTCCCAGATCTGCCAGCAGCCCCATTTCCTCCGTGGCCACTCTAATGCTTGGTTAATGGTGCATCATCTGCAGCGTTCTTCAGGCATATTCAATAAATCAGAATCCAATTACCGGGTTAAGGAAATTGGAAACAAATTAAATTAGCCCCAGCCCCTCCCATGTGCTGTGCCCTCACTTCCTCCTTAATGAGAACTTTTCTTTCACAGGAGCACTCATTGCCACATCTGCCCACCCAGGAACAAGGTGGCTGCCACTGCACAGTGAGGGTAGGCAAGGGGCAACCGAGCCAATCTTCCCTTTTAACAGGGCAGATGGTTAATATCCCTGGCATTAATTCTCTCCAGGAATAGCACATTCACTCTCTGCTCAGCTATAACAGGCGTCCGTCAGGGCTGACAGCTCCTCTCCGGAGAAAGGAGCATCTGGTCCTCACAACAAAAAGAAGCTAAATAAATAAAAAAGCACATTGCTTCCTACAGGGCTGGGGAACTGGTGCTGTTTCAGCATTTCAGCCTAAGTGCTGCGTTTGAACTGGAATAGAGGAAGTTCAGAGTTGGGTCAGATGCCAGGAGTGCAGTCACTCTGACCTCGGAGCAAGGTGCAGCAGGGGCAGCAGGGTGCCGTGCCTGGGTCCAGCAGAGCTCCCACCGGAGCAGGACTTCCCCCAAAGGGCTCCCAGGACAAGGCAGTAGAGACAACTGCTGCCACCAAGTTGAGACACAATGCCAGGCACAGCTCCACGGAAAGAGCTTGCACCAGCTGTGGACTGGTGACCGACAGCAGAGGCCAGGCACACATTATGTCCTCAGATGACAAGGAGGAAAACTGCATTAAGGGGACCTTGGGAGCTTTTCCTTCACCACTGGGACATCCTCACATCACCCCATCCAGCAAACTAACAATTAACCCCGCTGACCTTCAGCAGGAAGAGCAGCCCTTCCCTGGTGAGTTTGGAAAGATAACGAGAGGGAGACTACAGCTGAGACCTCAGCAAGCAAGGGTGCACCAAAACTCCCACCCCACCAGTCTTACACTGACAAGGGAGTGCAGTTCCATCTACAAGGCAACTGCTGCTGCAATCCTCCCTGCCTCTCCCAAGAGCTCCTTTGGGCACCAAAGGATATTTTTTACCTCAGTGGTGCTGGAGCAGCTAATAACCAAATAAGTTCTTACCCTTCTCCTCACTCAGCAATTACCCCTTACTTCCCACTCCTCTCTCTGTAGAGCAATTTCAACACTCAACAATTATTTTATCCCCCTTGCTTCACCTCACTGCATTGTCTGCAGAGCAAGAGTTCCCAGCACCAGTGAAGACTTTGCCCATCTCTGAGACTTGCTCTTGCAAACCCATTACTTTTCTGAAGGGAAAATAAAGGCCCTTCCTTTCTTTCCCTATGGTCCTGGAATAATTTATACAGTTTCAATTAACAGGTTTAAGACTTCCAGACATGCCAAGAAATGAAGCAAAGGGAAAGACTCAATCCCAGAAATACAACCCAGGCAGACCCAATCCCAAGAGCACCAGCTGGCAGCCCAAAACCACAGCCCTGAAGGGGAGCAGGACTATGTCCCCATGTCATGAAGATTGGTGAGGAGGATCAGGAGGAGCCAGGGGGAGGCAGAACCTGTGATGGCGGGTGTCGCGGACAGCGCGGTCACTGGGGATCCTCTCGCTCTCCCGCTGGTTAAAGGCATGGAGCCGGTAGGGGTCCTCGCCGCCCTTCCACCTCCGGGCACTCAGGTACCTCCGCTCTTCAAACTGATCCCAAAGGTCGTCCCAGTCCACGTCCGATTCCTGCGCGCACAAAGTCAGCCCCGTTAGAGAGAGGAGAGACCGCGGGACGCCTGACCCCGCTCCAGAGGTCCCCCGAGCCCCGCCGGGGCCGGTCAGCCCTGCAACGCGGGCAAGCCCTGCAAGAGCAGGCTAACGAGGAGTCCCATGAACTCTTCAGGGTTTATTTTTCATCCTTAGGTCCTGAAACAACATGTCAAAGAGAGCTTGCCGATTTGAATTAAAATGACTAATTTGAAACTAAATTCAGGTCTCTGGAGGACCCCCTCTCAAGCAGCACTGTCTCAAGAAAACATAAGAGCATAAACATTTTGTAAGGGTTTTAATTTCTCTCCAGCCAAAAAACAAAGGTATTCTATGTCACATGACCCATTACCCCCGTAACCTTTCAGGTATGAAAGGAGTAACCCCACATTTCCACAGCCAAATCGTAGCCCCAGCTCCAGCAACAGGACCCTGGAAGAAGGGGCCATCATGCTCCCAGCCCAATTCAGTCCATCTTTGCCACCACATGACTCCCACTGAGGACTTCAGCCCTACCACAGGGAGAAGAGCAGGGAAGAATGTGCCTTTGTGGTCCCCCCCACTCCAGAAGGATGGAAGAGTTGCATTTTGGGGTTACCCAGCAGCTACAACAACATTCAGAGGTTTAAGCCTTTCTTGGTGGCTCGGTGCTGTCAGGGTTTAAGCATCTCTGAGCAGCAGAAGCTGTCGGGGGTTTAACCATCCTTTGGCAGTGTCTGAGGCAGACAGCACAAAACAGAGCTGATAAGATCTCATCACTACAGCAGCACAACCTCTTTGATCTCAGCCTACCTGTAACACTGAGAGATGCAAACATTTACAGACATCTCAGCCCTAAAGAAAATTGTGATCTTATCCAATAATTGATCTTTTCTTCTGCTTTTCTTTTTTTTCCCCCCCTCCTCAGTTCAAACCATCTCAAAGCCGATTTTGCCTCCTAATAGTGCAAAATGAAGCTTTTCAAAAGGGCGATTTTTATCCCATAATTGATTTTACTTGCATCTGGCAATGCATTTTTTGTAGTCACAGGAAGGGGAGGAGGGAGCACTGGCTCGTGCAAGTGAACCACTACAGGAGCAAGCCAGGCACTTCCAGCCACAGGATGCCTCACATCACTCTGGGTTATGGTGATATGAGCACTCCCAAAGAGCCAACAAATTCCAGGGATGCAGGGGTTTCCAGATACAGGGTTGTATTCATCCTCCCCTGATGTGACCCCATGGCCTGCTCAGGACCTCCTCCAGCAAATACCCCAGTGCAAGAAGATCAGAAGAAACCCCTGATTCACTAGCCATACTGAGAAGAAGTTATTCAAGACTGGAATAAAGTTATTCAAGGCTGGGAGGAAGTTATGAAACCAGTAAGGTCCCAGCAGGAGTTTTACGAGGAGGACACACATAACCCGGCCACGGACTTTTGGGAGGGCTGACGTGCACAGCGTGATAAATGCTGTTTATGCTGTTTTTTTTCTAAGGCATCTTGCAAAACATGATTTAGCACCACAGTAAAAGATCAGGGGAAAGTGAGGCGATTGCATCGCAGAGCCACTGGCAGCCTGATGTTTATAAGATTTCTCGATGACCCCAGGAGGCCTGGCACTGCTGAAACAACCACCGCAGCTGCAGTCCCTAAATTTTAATGCTGTGAAGAAAAATAAAAGTTGGTTTTATCCAACTTAATAAGAAGAGAAATGGCTTTCAAAAGTGTCCACACAGCACTTAAGGCTGTATGATGTGTGTGTGTATATATACATTGTTTTGGTTTTTGTGATGTGTGTTACACCCAGTAGCCTTGGATCAGCTAGAAGGGTGCAGCTGGGCAAGAATCTAATAGCTCAGGTGGGAGGGCTGGTAGATTCCCTCAAGAAAACTGGAGCTTCTGCACCTGCTTCAAGGGCAACAATGCTCTGGCCAGGCAGCAGAAGCAAGGTTTGGCACATGGCAGGGTCCTCCAGGGCCTGGGAAGGCATTTTCCCAGCATCCATCCAATTCTACTAATGTCCTGTTACCAGGGGTGGGGTCCCAGCAATAAGTGGATACATGGACAAATACCAGTGCCTCACCCCACAGTATTCACCTCTCATCCTGCTCTGGATATACCTTGCATTCATTCAACAGTTGCATTCCTGGTTCACTCTGCAGTGAATAATTAATACTCCTGTGTAATCTCTACCTAAAAGATACCAGCCCACCTTGATTCACCCAGGTTCTCCTTTTTGGGTTGAGAAAAACTATCAGTGGGGTGGATACTAAATATTGGGTAATAAAAAACATACCTGAGATCAACAGTAACTAGATGCCACAGAAATTAAAGAATTATTTTAATATATTTGGCCACAAAACAAGACCAGGGATTGGGTTCACTTTCTCAGCCAGAGGTAGATACTGGGGGTTGGTTATTTGCTTTTGATCTATGTCACCCGTCCAAATCTTCTGGGTGTTCTTTCCATCCCAAGTCTTCCTAAAAGGGAAACTGAAATTGGAACAGAATGCCCAGCTCAGGCACAGGTGCACACTGACCTCTGCAAAACATACCTGCTCAAAGCAGAAGAGGAAAGCATGAAAAGCTCCCAACTGTGCAGGCAGCAGGAGGCAGGAGACCTCACCAACGTGCACACAGGGAGTCACCTGTTTCTCACCTGCACCTGATCTGAGACAGGGAATGAGAGTTAAAGCATCAGGAGATATCCCCTTTGCTCACCCAGGGACAGTGCATTGGTTACAGGTTACCAGACAAGGTCTTCATTATAATATTTCCGCAATGTATTATCACCTCTGCCTCACATCAGAATTCTGTCCTGGGAGTTATTTAACTGATGTGCAGAAATCTAAATTTAATTTATTATGATCTAACTCACTTTAGAGGCCAAATTACCCTGCACTAGAAAAGGATCAAGTCAATACTCCACTTGCCTTTCTATTTATCTTCTACAGGGCTCATCTCTCCAAGTTTCCTATTCATTTTCTCTCACGTACTAGTAATAAATTTTCATTTTTTTCTTGGAATTAGGTAATTTCTCTTTCAACACTGCAGTTTAATGACTGGTATTAATTATAGGAAACACAGTCAACGCTTAAAAGAGTTCCAGAGACTCAATGAGCCTGAAGGAAAAAGAAGAAAAATGTATCCAAGGGGTGGCTGTCTGCTCTTGGCAAACAAGTTCTTACAATACCACACTGGGGGATCCCCGGAGGTGGTCAACAAGAGGGACACTCATAAAAGGACACTGACAAAAGTTATTGTGGAGAGAAGCGTCCGTCTCACAGCAGCACCCAGCCAAGAGCAGAGCTCACCAAGAGCCTTCTCTGCCATTTCAGTAAAGCACCCCCCAAAAAATGACCCACTAAAGGCATCTCCTCCAAAACCACCCATCACCCTCGTTGGCTTAGGGCACACAGCCCAGAGCAAGCACAGAGGCAGCTTTTCACTGTAACTATGCATTAAAGATTAAAAGCCTCTCAGTGCAAAGATGTAATTCGTCATATGCCTCTTAAATCACAGCTCAGAAACAAAACAAAACAAAAAATACCTAAGAAACAAAGAAAAGAAAAAATAATATTTAAGAAAAAAAGGAGTGGTTCTGCAGGGGGAAAATGGGTCATTAGCAGTAAAACTACAATTTTCTGGCAACTGCTAATGCCTTGTTTATGTGGATTTCTGCGAATATGACATTTTAATGGCATAATAATTGTGTGATTACAGTACAGCAGGGATCGCTGGAGCGGGAAGGAGGAACAAGCAGCCCAGCCGGCTGCTGCTGCTGCGGGCCCACAGCATGGCCGGCAGGCACAGCACGGGAGGCCAGGCCGGGCTGGACACTGGGCAGGGAACGGGCAGCTGTGGCAGCCCTTTGACCACCCAGAGGCAGCCCAGCACTGAAAGGGCATGTCAGGTGAAAAGCCTCCCAAGAGGAGCCAGCAGCAACTGGGGACAGGCAGGTCACACTGCTCCCCAGGGCCAGCCTCTGGCTAGCCAGCAAGACAAGGAATGGGCAGTGCCAGCCAAAGGCAGATACTGATTCACTTTCGTCTTCTGTGGTACTGTTTGAACATCGAGAACTTAAACCTTTGCTAAAATAAAAGCCATTTTCCTTTAGAGGCTGCTGAGTTCTGCCTTCAGATCAGCGTGAATCGGACCAGTGCCATGAGCATTCTTTCAGGAGGCAGCAAACTCAAGCTGGCCCAGGGGGCTGGCAGAGCTGACAGGGTTTTCCATTTGGCCAGAAAAAAGGTTTTGCCTGTGCAGGTGCAAAGATGACCCCAAAGGAGTCTGGCAGCAGCCAAATGTGACTCTACCTCGATTCCCCCCAAATCCAGCTTCCCTGGAAAATCTCATCCCTACATAATACCTGACTGAGCACTTGCCACCGAGCCCATTCCCTGGGACTCAGGCATTAAAAAACAGGAGGGGAGGGAAAATTGAAAAATTACATCAGCTTATCAAAAGCTCCAATAAACACGTGAAAGCTCTGGAAACTCAGATGCCATACAGCATGCTGCTGCCCTGTCACGCTCTGTCACTCCTCTGCCAGTGAGGACATCTTTGTGCTCAGCAGGCTTGGGGGCACTGGAGGCAGAGGGCAATCTTTCAGCAGGAATTGCAACCAAGCATTATACAAATGAGATTTAGAAGTCTCACTGAAGCGCAGGGCCCCTGCAAACAGGAGGTTCAATTATAGAGCTGCTGCTGGCCCAGGCGCTAATGCCATCTGAAAGGATTATAATACTTCAAACAGGATAGGGCTCATCCCTCCTCGTCCCCCGGTGCCAGCACGTACACTTAAGAGGGTCAGCAGCACCAGAGGGAAAAGAAGTGGGACAGCATCAGACTGCCTTACATCCTCATCCCTGAATAACCCAGATGGAGCACCGAGGTACGAGATCCTGCAGTCAAGTTTTGGTGTAGTTTTGTCAACCCCAGAGCCCAGTGCCTCAGCTTAGCCCTGAGCGAGCAGCGCTGTGCATCCCGACAGCCTCAGCCTCAGGATACAAGGGGGAGACAGGCAGCACCACGGCCAGCCTTTGCCCCATCCAAAGAGGATGTGGTGGTGCCAAAAGCAGGCTGTGGGTCTTAGGAAGAAAGGCTTTGTACTCATCCTGCATCACATCCTCCAGTACATCAGGTACTGTTCAGCACCAAACCCGTACCAACCCTGGAAGCCACCTCCTTCCTCTTACCCTCCTTCCCCGAACTGCGCAATCCCTAAGCCAATCAAATACTTAAATACAAACTTAAGTGACTTCAGGCATTTGTTGGACAGAAAACCCTGTTTAAATGGTCACAGTTAAGTACTTGCTTAAGTGCTTCACTGGCTCACTGCCCCTGCTTTGTGCTGACACAAACCACACACTGGGAATGGAGGTAGCTCTGGGCCCTGGCCCTAATCTGCCCTAATTAGTTTTCTGACCCATGGAGATTTTAGCTCCAGTTCATTTATGTGAGGGCTGTGAAACTCCTCGTACTCCTGCACTGGTACCTGGGCACAACATGCATGAGCACCTTGGTGGCAGCACCTCTGGGACCCCATGGGGACACATAGCAGATCCAAGATCCCACCCTGCTCCAAGGAGGACCAGCACCTCCCACCTGCTTGGAAATGATTTTTTTGTCTCTCAAGGAAAAGCATTAGATTTGAGTCTGTTCTGACCCCACTTTGGTGGAAGAAAGAACAAAACAAAAGAAAAATCAAATAAAATATTAATACAGATACCTAATTAAAGCAAAGCACTTCTCCAGCAAAGCCTGCCCTGCAGCTGGGGTCCCTGGAGAAGCTTTGAGCATTCACCATCAAGCTTCTCATTGCCACTGACCTTTTCCTGCTCATGCACATCCACAGGCATTCTGCTCCATCTTCAAAGGATGGAGCATCTCCTCCTCCTCTGCCGGCTCAGCAGGGAGCACAAGTCCCTGAGGACCTTACAGCATCCCACTTTCTCACTTGGCCCTAAGGCCAAGGTGACACTGTCCCCACATTTTCTGCCCTTGCTGCTCACCACCTCTCTAACATCTGCTCCTGTGCAGCCTGGATCTCTCCTGTGGTGCACACACACATTTATGCAATCAAGGCACCTACTACATCAGGTAACAGGAGTGACAAAGGCTGGAAAGGGACCATGGGAAAAGATGTGACCTTCAAGAACTGGAAGAAGACTTGACCCTCAAAATCCACAGCTGCAACTTAAGCCTGGATGGAAACATCCCCCTCGAGGCCTTGGAGAAGGCTCTTCAGCATCTTCCTCTTACCATCCCTGCACTCAACTGGCATCAGCTCAGGTTGTTGGCCACTGAGTCAGCGCAGGCAGCTGACCCGGGGCTAAGGAATCTGGGCCACCATTAAGTCAATCACAGATAAAACCAGCAATTTGTGTATCTTCTGATCTGTATCTGTGGTAAACAATATACATAGTCTGAAACACTCTCCCGAGGCTTAAATCTGCTGAAGTCTCCAGCCAAATATAACAGTATGAAAAGCCACTGGAGAATTACTGATGCTTTTTCCAGTAGGGGCACCAAAGCTTTAATTTTAAAATGGATGACCAGGGTAGCCACCAAAATGGGGAATTTATTTGCAAATCAGGAGCAGGGGACACCGAGCTGCATAGAGGGAAAGATGACAGATTCATTGCTTTGATGGAAAGCCAAATTTTGTTTCAAGGGCTTCCCTTAGGAGAAAACAAGTCAGCTCAGAGTTCACACCACACTTATCAGCAA
Source organism: Cettia cetti (assembly GCA_013401135.1). Classification (NCBI taxonomy): domain Eukaryota; kingdom Metazoa; phylum Chordata; class Aves; order Passeriformes; family Sylviidae; genus Cettia; species Cettia cetti. Next base: position 67,563 of record VZUI01046618.1, read on the forward strand.
GCAACTGCTGCACTGGCAGCAGTGCCAGGTTAAAATATATCCACATCTCCCGCAGGCAGCCGGAGCCAGAGTTCCGTATGTGGACAATGCTCCTATCCACTGGCTGTAGCACCAGGCCACCACCCTGACTCTGCAGAGGGATAGACAATGCAAGCTAACAGCCAGCATCAGATCCCAGGAATTCCCACAGTGACCCTCATCATCTCCAACATAGTGAAGAACCTCCTGCCCCTCTGTAATGATGGAAAGGAATGAAGGATCCAGGCCACTGACCTCTAGAAACAACATCCAGCAACAAAATTCCTTGGATTTCCACCTAGAAACACATTCTTTCATCTTGGACCCCCCAAATCAGGTGTGTACAGAAGAGTCTCACTACATAAAAAACACAGATCTTAACTCTTTAAAATTATAAATTAGCCCATAGGATAGCCTGACACATGGAGACAAATCCTGTATAATTAAAAAGGAAAGGAAGCCGATTATATCCTCCTGGAGAATATTGCTGCCTGCTTCTGTTTTATTTATATGTTGCAGTGTATAATGAGCGGAATATTTAGGAGGTCAGCACAAACCAAGCTGCTGACTGGACAAAAGAGAAGACCCAGCTCTGTCTGTGCTCAGAGTCAAGCAGAAGGATGGAGAGGATTTTTGGTCATTTCCTCCTACCCCTGCCCACAGCTCTCCTAGGATACTGCAGGACTTCTCAGTCCAGCTGCTTGAGCTTGGGCTGCATCTCCCCAAGTTTCTATCAAAAAATGGCCTTCTGGGTTTTCCCACAGCCCCAAGCAAAAGCTAAACAATGCCAGTCCAAGTTCACCGGCGCTTGTGAACCCTTCTAATGGGTTTGCAAATGGTTATTCCCAATGGCAAACCAGACGAAATACAATTTAAGGATCTCTGCTTTCACTGAGATTTTTTTTTTTTAAATTTCAGGTTTTTAAAAAAAGGAAAACATCTGGATTGGCAGCAGCCCCACAATGAGTTGAGCATCAATTCCCAAGCCAACTCCCCCCAAGCTGATGGGAGCAGTCCCCCCCCAGTACTCCCACTGCCACTCCCATCAACAGCGGGATACCCACAGCTCCTCTGGGCTCTCTCCATTGTTGTCCACCTGCTAATTCCCAAAACCACCTTTGCCCCTTGCCAGAGGGAATCCCCTCAGCAACCCTCTCTTGGCTCACCAGGGTGCCAGGAGATGCCAAAGAGCATCTTTGGGGCCACAGTGCCACCTTAACAGGTGCACCACAGGCAGCCCCTCCCCAGCCCACTGCCACCACTCAGTGCCATCCTCTGCTGGCTGCATGGCCCGTGCGTGGGTGACTGCAAGTGCTGCTCCCCAAAGGTTCTCAGCAATTACAAAGGGCACTAATTGGGAAAGAAATTAAGGCAACATCCCGTGTGTGCCCCCACACCAGCCAGGTTCAGCATAGTCCCAGAATCACCAGAGGTCAAATATATTGAAAAGAGCCCAGAGCCATGGTGGGTAAATAAAGTGGCAAAAGGGAGTTCCTACATGGACAGACAGTGTTTTGTTTTCCTTCTGTGCCTTTCAGGACAGACATGAGCTGCTTCCCAGCCATGAAGGTCGAACCAGCCTTCCCAGGCTTCAGCAGGAGCAGCAGATAATTTAGTACTTAGGAGCCCATAGCTGTACTCAGTCTCCAGCTGAGCTTTGCTCCTCCTCCTGCATAACAGCCAAAACTCCTACCAAACCACAGAGCTTGAGCATCTCAGAGGTCAGGGAAGGTCTTCCCCTTCCCCGTGGAGCTGCAGTTCCCACGTGCCAGAGGACAGCCCAGGACGGGGCACATCAGGGGAAAGGAAAGGGAAAAGGGAACTGGGAGGGAAGGACAAAGGAGCCAGCCAGCCGGATCCCTGCTCTGAACGTCCTGCTTTGAACCCAGCCCTTTAAAAATCAGGAGGTTAATCCCAACCACTCCTCTCAAGAAGGAAGGGATCGTGCTGTTAATATAGTCAGCATCTTCGACCCAACATGGCCTTTTCACAGCAGCAAAGCCAGGGGTAATCCATCTGGTAATTGCTTCCATGAGGATCTTTACACAGCTTTAGAAACTAATGCTACTATCCTTCCCTGAGCAGCCACCCAGCAACGAGGGGTGACAGTAACAGCAGCATATGACTGTGAAGTGTCCCCAAGGGAGGGAAAGGTTATAAAAAAATCATATATATTACAAAAATAGGTATTAAAGGAAAATGCAAAAATTGCAAACACACAGGACAGTTACATGCATGGCTTTAGCTGCCTTTAAGAAGACCCCAGCTTTGCCCCTCCCCCTCCCTCTCTCTCTGACAGCTAACTGCTTTGATGTTAGCAAAGAGCAGAGATGTACCAAGAGCACCAAGGCACAACCTGCTCCAAGGAAGGAGTTCAGCAAGGACAAGAAATGCTGTCAGACCAAACTCCCCACTTCTGCACTTGATTTCTGATTCTGGAAAAGCCCTGGACTCCCTCCAGCCGTGCCTCAGCTTCCCTGTTCCTACAATTAAGTCACAAGGCTCCCACTGGGTGGGAGAATTGCCTGTGCTAAGCAGCTCCAGTACAAGGCCTTTTTTTTCCCTTTTCCCACCTCTCACCCTTAGCAGAGTGGAAAGAGCAGAGAAAAACCCTTCCTGGTGACTAACCAAAACACCCCAATCCCTTGCAGAGACCCTTCCTGCCATATGCCCACTGTGCAGTGATGTGCTGCAGCCCAGCCCAGAGCAGCTATCATGGCAGCAGTGGAGAAACTCCTGGTTAAAGCATGATTTCTCCAATAGATGTAAAAGCATCACCAGGAAACATGAGAGCTGCCCTAACTCACATGATGTAGGAGGATGCAGGGGCAGCAGAGGCTGTGGCGTACTGACCTATGGGGCAAACTCTCAGGGCTCAGCCAGAGCTCAGGACCTGCCAGTGCCTGCCTGTCAGACACCATCCTCCTTGTAAAAAAGCACTGGTGAGCCATGTTCTCATCTCAACACACACATTTTACAGAGGAAGGTGTTTCTGTAGCCCAGAGCTGGTCCTCAACACACAGGCACAGGGAGATGAAGCTCAGGTCACAGCAATGATGCTCCCGGGTGCATGTACTCCTCAAATGTACCAGCCCATCCTCCCCCCAGCTGCCCTCAAGGGGAAACTAGATATAAAATATTTGTGACAGCAAGAACAGATCTCAACCTTTGATCCTTAGGTTCCTGCTGCTGGAGTGTCTGCAAGATCCTGGGCCTGGGCACACCATGACTGACAGCGCCGGAGATACAGCAGCATAATTTAGAGCATATGTGTCAGCCCAGCCTTCCTCTATCTCAGCTCAGTAATAGAAATAAAAGAGTCAGTGCTGGTTAGTGAGAAATGCATCCTAGGAAGGTATGGCAAGTTTGAAAAGAATCAAGCCTGCTGGAGAAGGAGCGTGGGTCCCAGCCAGCCATGAGAACAGGCACTGTGGGAGCCTCAAGTGCTGTGCCTTGGGTTGATGCAGGCTTGGCTGGGAATGGGGAAAAACAGAAGCAGGACATGGCTGGTGTGGCCTGGCCAGGCAGACCCCAGGCAGATCTCCAGGCTCTGGCCATCCCCCAGCAGCACAGCCCTGCTGCTTGCATGGGAAAACCCTGAGCAGAGCCATGTCTGGGCATGGAAGCTGCAGCACAGACATCACAAAAACCAAACCCGTGCTATGTCTCCTGATGTAGCAAACTCAAAATATCCAAGAGCATGGGGATCTGGGTGGAAACAAGGAACCAGAACTGAGCTTTGCTGTTATTATCATTAAAAAAAAATAAATCTGCATTTGGCACTGATTCCCTCTCTCACATACAAACACGTTTCATTGCAATTAGGAAAAGAGCATTTTTGGAGTCCTCAGTCACAAAAACACAGTATGGAAGTCTTGGTGGGCAGCTCCTGCTTGGATCAGTCCCCTTGTCTGATGCAGAAAGATATTTCCTCCACCCAGGCAGTATGGCTCATGGCATGCACCCGTTAAGCTCCACAATTCCACACACTGTGGAGGCAGCAAGCCCTGCCACATATCTGTGTCTCAAACCCCCAAACCTCATCCCCTTCCATGCAGGAACCAGGGCAGTCCTGTAGATGACACTTTGTCTCAAGACGCATGTGGGCAAGCAGAACAATCACAATACAAGCCAGCAGCAAAGCTCAAATCCAGGCAGAAATCAGCTGCCTTAAACCTCTTGGTCTTCATGTTTTGGCAGCATTGGGCTTGGACAGTGGCAATGGTCATGGGCACAGCTTCTTGCAGCATGGCCGGGTGGCAAGACAACACGTGTTCCACTAACTGGCCAAGGCAGCACAGAGGTGTCAGCACACAAGGCTTGTCCACCCAACTACCAGGAACAAGGTGATAGGCAACACCTCCAGGACCTCCAAACCCAAAGAGTCCGCTCTGGAACTGCCCCTTGCCTGCTTCCACGGAGAGCATCTCATGCTGGGTGCACACACCAGCTCCACCAGGAGCTGTGCAGTATCTGCTGAAGGCAAAGCTCCCTGCCCTCACAAAGCCGTGGGAGGAGAGGGAAGTCCCCCATGTGACACAAGTAGTGGAGAGCAGTGGCTGGACCCACATTTAGGCAGCCCCATCACCCATCTAGGCCACATCCCAACCCACACTCCAGCAGCAATATGCTCCCCTTGCCTGCAGAGCTGCATTAAGGATTAGGTGGGATCAGACATGGGATAATACAAACGAGGTCGTGTTCACTGCTGGCAGTAGCTGCAAGGAAATGAGGAGCCAATCTTTCCAGCCAGAGGGAAACAAGATGCTGTCAACCTCTGGCCAGGCAGGCGAGGAAAGGAAGGGATATGGCTGAGACCAGGCTAATGCAGCTTCTCTGGCCACAGGTTTGGATATAAAGTGCCTGATGGGCCACAGCTACAGGGGAAGGGAATTTCCTTGCTGAGGAACCAAGTCTCCATCTGGGCTTCCTGGTGGAAACCAGGGGAGTAGAAACTGCAAAGGAGGCTCATGCCGCTGGAGGGAAGTGTCTCACACCACTCCTGCTGGGCCTGTGTAACCAGAGATGAAACACAGCCTTCTGCTGTCTGGATAGTCCCGAAAGCACAAGACAAGCCCCAAACTGGTGATGCTGCTTCTCTTAACATCAGGAATCCACTGGGCTTGTTTTTTCTCATAGATCTTTTTCCATCCTGACCCTCTCCTACACACTCCAGCAGCTTTTCCCTTCCAGCTCCAGGTCTGACTCTATCTCCCCTCATTGCCCCAACCCTTGCCACCAGTCACAGTGTGTGCACAAACGTAAGGGAGAAGATGCTTGGGGGTACACTCAGGCTTTGAGAGGCATACTGAAGCAAGCAAAAGCCACACCACCTCAGGGAAGAGCAGAAACTATGTGGATAGAGAAGATGTGCCAAGCAGCAGACATGCTACTCTATGATCTTTCCCAAAAACACAGCAGCCAGTGCAGAGGTCTTATCAGCTTTGTATAAGGCATCTCAGCCAGCACTGGTCCTGATAGCTGTAAAAAACCCAACCTGACTGCTTTTATATTTGATTTACTGTTGTAAAGGCACATTAAGACCACAAGCTCCAGCTGAGAGCTTTCATAATCTTTCTACCCTCACTAGAGCCCAAAGGAAAAAAAAGTCCCATGAGATGTGAAGAGCTCTGGACACAGCACCACAGGCTCCCAGCTTTGAGCTGGATGACCTGCCCCTGGCTCATGCACGGCCCTGGGAACGGCAGGGCCACACATCCCCAGCAGCAATGCTTGCCACTGCGCCAGCAAGCCTGCACACACATGGTGACAGGACTGGTCCCTCCGCAGCCGGCAGCATATGCTGCTGCTGCTGCTGCCCACATCAAGGCAGACGCCTGGAGAGATGCACCAGAAATAACCGGTTACACAAGCCAAGACTTTTCATCTATGCAGTCAAAGAGAGTTTTAATCCCAAACTACTGGGTACAGCTCAGCATCTGAATGCATCCTTTTTTTTTTTTTTTTTTTTTTTTTTTTTTTCCAAAGGAACAACATCTCAAGGGCAACAAAATGGACCTAAAAAAGTGCTGAGACAAAAGGCGGCCAGCGGGATGTACTGGTGGCTACAGACATCCAGGCTGGGGAACGTCTGAATGGCAGAGAGTTTCTACTCCTTGTCTGCCAGCAACCTTTATGTCTGCTTTAACACGGGGCAATAATGCTCACTTAAGAGTCTCATGCTGAATTAATCATTGCAAAGTGCTCTACAGTTCAGCCAGGAGAGATAGGAAGGCAGCACTAAGCACAATCATAGCTGTACTCAGCAAGACTAATGGTCTGTGCTGTGCTCTGGTCTCGGGAAGCACTGCTTTAAGCTCCTGAGCAGGATGCACAGCTTCCCAAAAGGGATGCAGCCTCCTCCCCATCCTAGATAGGCACCAGAAACATCTGCCCATCTGCCTGCATGGGCAGGGGGCTCAGTGGACCACCCAGCTCTAAAACTGCTGAGCTGAGGAAGGTGGTGTTCAGAGGAGCAGGTTGGAAAAGGAAAATCTCATTTAACACCTGTCCAGACCTTTTTCTCATGTATTCTGTCCAGTCACTGCTGAACCCGGCCAGCAGGTGCCTCTGGCCAGCACCAAGAAGATGCAGTTGTATGGGGCTCCACAAGCAGCTCGTATCCCATCACACTGATCCTGCCCCTGCCAGCTTTTGATCCCAGATTTTGTCCAGAAAGAATGGGAGCTATTTCCTATCCACCATTTTTCTGCCATTAGTGATGTTCCAGATCTGCAGCACAAGCCCACTCCTTCATCCCAGCCTAAGCAGACCAAGGCTTCTTCTGCAGAGAAGCCATCACCTTGTGTCCCCCTGCTGCGCCATTTCCACCTCTTCAAGATGGCAGGGAGCAAAAAGCAGCAAAAGCCTTATTATTCTAAAATATGAATCCAGCCTGCTAAAAGGCGCCAGGATCCTGGAACACCAGGACAAGATGGTTTTCCCCTCCACAGGGCGTTTGGCAGGGGCTCTGCTATTTCACATGTCACAGCTGAGCTCCAGCAGGCTCACTGTGGCTTATCCCTCACTGCTGCCCAGCTTCAGTAATGCCAAACAGGAATGGGCAGCCAGCACTACTGGAGCAGGGCTCAGCTGCCAGCACCAGACTAAGCCCACCAGCCCTTTATTTCCCAAGTGGTGGAGATGAGGAATAAAATTAAAATTCTTCACTGTGTTTTGATTTAACATTTTTATCTGTACTGGAAGCAGCAGGGAAAACGTGGGAAATGTGGAGCAAGTAACCACTCTGTAGCAGAAGCAGCCAGAAGAAACACTAGGGCATCTAGGGCAAGTTCTGAGAAGCTCATTTTAAAATGTTCCCTCCGCCAACACAGATAAATATTTGAGAAAAAAAAAACAAAAAACCACATGAAAATTCAGTTGACTCACGAAGAGCAAGCACGTTAAATATAGAAAAAAAATAATTAAAGGGCAAAAGAAATGGGATTTTAGCCCTGCTTTGAGCATAACTTTCATTACAGCCTTATCCAGGGAGTTGCTTTTCACCATCACACTGGGTGAAGTGAGTGGCAAAGTGAGCTTTTGCCACGCTTAAAGGCCACATTCCCAGGCCTCCCTGCGAGCAGTGAGGTGAGTGCAGGGTGTGCTGCTCTGGACCTCCCAGCTCAGCACAGCCTCACCCAGGCGTCCCCATCCTTTCTCCATGTCCTGATAGGACAGCCAAAGTGTGGAATAGTGACTGCTTGGCCCACAGAGACCCTGAAATTCTCCACGGGATGTAAACCCACTGGGAATGTGCTATAAGCTTGCTAGTCCAGATGCTGGGCCATCCCAGAGCCACAGGTGTATGTGGCAGCTCTTTGGGTACAGTCCAATTCAAGCTTAAAAAAAAAAAATTAATTAAATTTAAAAATCCAGCTCCAGCTAGTCTCAGAAGCCTTGGGACAGGATGAAATTTAGGCTACAGATGTTACAGGCAAATCCTATTATTGCCAGGAGCCCAGCCCAGCAATTTAAAGGTGCCCTGGCACAAACCCACACCAAACACATCTCCCAGCATCTGCTGCACTCAGAAATTACGCACGTCAAAAAGGGCAAGCTCAAAGCATCTGCAGCACTCTTGGGAGCTCAGAGCTGAGCTGGCTCACCACGAGTTTCACTAGTGAGCTCAACGCTCAACTCCACTGGGGAAGCCAAAGGCTGCCCAGGGAGGAAAGAGCCAAACTAAATGTTCTTCCAATCCTAGAAACCATTCCCCAACACTGAGGAAGGACAACACTCCTGGCAAGGCTGTGCTGGCAGGTGCCTGCTGTGGGCAGGGGAACAGCGGGGATTTGGGGCACCAGTGTCCATCCTGACAGGTCTCTACTTCCACAGCCCACAAGATACAGTGGGCAAAGGATGTAAGCAGTAGGCTAGCAGCCAGGGACAGGATAAGCTCAGGGTCAGGCTCTTTTATTGCATCCTTCTCTTTTTTTCTGACCCTCAAAAATGTCCTTTTCTCCTTCTGAAGTGACATCCTCCAAGTCTCCACTGAAACAACAGCATCAACGCAGGGGTGAGCTGGTCAGCCCACAGAGGTAAAACAGGAAAAACAACTCTGAAGGACATTTTTGTGTCTCTGATCAGATGGCTGAGAACCAGCAGCATCAACTCCCTGAAGAGCACAGGGCATCTGAGGCTACACCACCGAACTTGGCAGCAGCCCCTTCCCTCTCAGCTACAGAAAATCTATATATGGGAAAATACACATATGGATATATACATATATGACTTTCATATTACTTTGCCTTTTCTAAACAGTCCAGTAAGGCATCACAGATTTGCTTTGCCCAAGCAGGAGACTGGCATGGCCATGGCTAAGCAATGTCCCCCACTTGCTGTGCCACACTCTAAGTGTCAGCAGCTTTTCCTGCCTCGCTTGTGTGTGCGGCTCAGTTTTGGTTTTAATTGCAAAGTCCCCACATTCTGCAAACCAAATGCAGCTGGAATTGAAATCAAAGAGCAAAACCACCCATCAACGAACATCAAAGCATCACACTGCCAAAAATCAAGTGGGATGCACAAAGCAGGGAGCTTAAACAGGGAGGGGGGAAATGGAAATTATACTAATAGCATGTTTTCATTTGTAATAATCTGAGAGCCGGGTAATGACACTGGAAGGTGAGCTACCCTTGGCCCAAAGAGAGGTGGCTGTTTATGAAACCATCTGGCTGTCAGCAGCTCAAACATCACGTGAAGGAAGAGTGTAAAATGGGCAGGTAGAACTGGGCTGTCAGCAGCCCTCTGGGTTGGGAGAGGATGTTCTGTCCTCTACCTGACAGAGGAGGACGAAAAAAAGATCTAGAAATTGTTTGCATTTTGGGGAAGAGTAGTAGTCTGTGGCTTATGGGGTTGGGGTTTTTTCACTGTATCTAATTTGTTTATTTAGGAGGAGTTTTATAAATCATTCTTTCCTCACAAGCAGCACCAAGGAACAGCTACAGGAAAGTATTCCTTTGCTTTTAAGAAAGCATTGCACAGAAGTGACCAGATGTATTTAATAGGCTGTTGAAACAGTGTAAGGCCAGCCTCTTACGTTATCATGGCTCCTAATGATTTTACTAAGCAAAGAGATGGAAGAGATCGACTCGGCATTCCTGGCCTCTGCCATTACATTCTGCCCAGACACACACAGCATAGCTGAACAGCAACAGGTGGGATGATATTTAATGCCCACCTCTATATCTTGACATAGTCTGGTTTGAAATAGAGTCCTCATGCCATTTAGTGGCAGTGAAACTAATAGGATTCTGTAAAAATCAATCCATAAATGCACAGATGCTAAAATGAATGGTTTCCTCTCTGTTCCATTTACGGGAGGGCTCTTTTATGGATATCTATATGCCAGCGTAAAAATTGCAGGAACAACTTTCTAAGTCGTCATTAAATTCAAGGGGACTTTCGTAGAGAAGATTGCTTTAAAAGAAACTGCTATTTCCCATGGCAGCTTGTTATTACCCACAAACCCAAAAGAACAACACTGGCTTGTGAGAGCTGTCCCAGCTGCCCCACATTCCTGCTGGGCACACTGGAGCTGCAGGAGGAAAACTAAGATCAAGGTTAGGATGGGAGGCCAGCCCCCCTGCCCAGCACAGGTGTAACTGAACTGAAACTGTGTGTCACATTCAGCCACACAGGGAACACTGCCAGCACTGCCAAACCCTCTGCCAGAGTCTGCCCAGCCAGCACAGGGGCTGCTGTCAGCGGGGGGCTACAAGAGAGGAAAAATGAATTCCTAAACCAAACAATGCTTCCTGACAACATACTTAATGAAAGTGAATGAAACAGAGAGATGTATTTTTTCCTTGCCCTACTCACCACATTAAATAGCAGGGTGTTGGTTTTTGGGATTTAGGGGTTGTTTTTTTCCAGAGGCAGCACAAAAACTGCATGACCTGTGTGTCACTCCTGAAGACATCAGTTTATCAGAACAGTCTGCAAACTGTGAGATTGTTCAGATTTCTGCCTCTACATATTTCTTCCCAGACCACTTTCCTGAAAACCTCACAGTAGTTCCCATCCCAGAACCCAGTTGGGAATGCTGAGCAATCCCTGCACTACTCTGCACAGCTCTGCATTCCCTTCTCACCTCGCAGGAGTGCAGGCACCAGGGTTTGCCTTAGGTCCCATTTTGTGGTCCCCAGCCCCACTGCTGCAGACGGGGCTGCTTCCACACAGCTTCTCCTGGCATGTGCCCTCCTGATTCCACACCATTCAGAAAAAATGACTCCGATAAAATGACTCTGCCAGCTCCAAGAGCTGAAAAAAGCTGGGCAGATAAGAGCCAGCTCAAGCACGCGCAGCCCACAAAACCACAACTCCAGCTCCTCTTGATCCATAAGCCTACTAGCTAATGGAGGAGGAGATGGGGACTCCATGGACTGGCTTCACCACTGCTGGCCAGTAACACTAACACCCTTGGTTAGTCCACTGGAACTGACTCTGGGAAAAACCAAAGGCCAGAAAACCACTAGCACATCACCAGGTCCTCTGCCAGGGATAATTTTCCATGGGGCTTACAACTATCTCGAACATAAACTGGGATAAAGGGAAAAAATGTACATCCAAGCCCTTTGTACTTCTGCAACAATCCATCTTGTTTCTGTCAACTTAACATCTGCAGAAAGATGTAGCTCTGCTGGAGGAAAAATAGCTCCTAAGTGCTCCTGGTCATGACAGATCCCGAGGCACACAGCAGAAGTTCACCACATCCTCCTGGCCAACAGCCAGGCTCACAGAATTGGATTTCGTCTTACCCTCTTTCACCTCCTCCTTCAGCCACTTCAGAGGCTTTTCTTCATTGTGTCTTCCTCGTATTTCACTTCCAAGGGCACGGGACTACAATAGTCCTGTTTTTCCTGCATACCCAGCCTCAGAAAACGAATCGTTCCCAACCCATCCAACCAAGCACCTTGCCTCCAACACAGGGCAGGAAAGAGCAGACCTCTCTGCACTGGCAGCTACACACAGCTCCCCTAGAAGCGATGCTCTGCCCCATTTTTCTGCCCTCAAGATACCATCCTGAGCCACAAGACTTTTTTCCCCCATCTCTTTTTCCTTCTCTTACAAAAGCTGCAGCTGAGGGTGACCATGAAGGCATCGAATCCTCCTGCTGCCACTCATCAAGTGCTTCATGCCACAAAAGCCTGGCAGAAGTGAGGTCCACAAAGAAATTACTCTTATCTTCCTGCAAATAACTTCCCACCATCCACCTTACTTTCTTCCAATCCAGGATCTGTCCCAATGAGACACCCAAAACTCAGCAGCATACCCAAGGCAGGGGCACGTTCCTGAACTACCAGCTGGTGTTACAACTTCATCAGTGCTACTAATGCTTCACTTTCCCCTTCAATTTCTGCTTTCTCTCACCCAGACTGACAATTCTCCAATGATTTTAGCTGAATTTAGCTCATTTTTAGTTAATTTGGCTAAGATTTTGCTAAAGTTAGCTAAGTAGCTAATTTTACAAAGCGTCTGCCATTAAATCTTCCCAGGCCTCAAAGTCCCTCTATAAAAAGAGACTCATTATCACTGATTTGTCTCTAAATGACGGAGACTTTAAATCACTGCCACACAACATCTGGTTTGTGCTCCATGGGGAGCCGCCAGGCTCTGTTCAGCTGGATAACAACCCACCGGTGGAGATGCCACTGACTCAGCTCCAAACTTCCTTCTACATATACGAAGCACAGGCCAGGGCTGAGGGACAGAGTACAGGCAGCTCAAGGACCTAGAAACTGCTGAAATCAGTAGAAGGCTTAAGCCTTGAGGACTTTCAGCCTTTCACCAGCAGGAAAGCATTTTAAAACCAAAAAAAAAAAAAAAAAAAAGAGGAAACCCAGCTAAGGCAGAAAGCAAATGAAGGGGTTGCAACCTTAAGAGCTGCAGAGACATTCAAACAATAGTATCTCAAACCTTCCCTGCAGCTGTAGCCAGCAAAACTATAAATTGGCCTATGATTTAGCTCCATTTGGTGCCCTCTATCCAGCCCTGCGGCATGGCCCACATGGCGGATACCAGCTTCCATCCTTATCTCCACCATCCATTAGCTGCTGTCAGCAAGAGTGGGGAGAAGGTAGGGTGCCACCACAGGTCTGCTTGCACAGGAATCCCCTCTTCTACCCCCACAGGTCCCCTTGCAGCACCTCCAGACCATGCTGCTGTGCTGAGGGGCCTTGGCCAAGGCAGATATTTCATCTCACAGCCCATCCATTGTTGAGTACACTATTTTCTTCCCAGTTTTCCCCTCTGTTTCCCCCCTCCTTTTTTTTTTTTTTTTCCTCTTCTCCCCCTTGGTTCATTACATCCATCATTTATATCCACAGCACCAGCCAGCTGATTTACTGCCTCGATCAATGCAGCTCCAGCATGAAAAAGAGACACAGCAAGCTCAGCACACAACAGGGACACAGCTGTGGGAACCTGGAAGGTCAAGAGGGAGGGACAGGGAACAAAATCATCCCACAAGCAAAAGCACCAGCAGCACAACTTTCTGCACACCCTCTCCGTACAGCAAGTCTGCAAGGATAGGGCAGTGCCAGGGCAGATGGACAGATCCTGCCAGACACTCCTGGAAGACAGGAGGTTTGAGGCTGAAGACTCTACGAGCAGAGAAGACTTGGGCAAGAAATTTTTTTTGCCCCTAAACAGGCAGTGGAGAAACCTGCTCCAACAGGATCGACTGGGAACACTTCTGCTGAGCACCTCGTTTGCTCTCCCTCTCCTAATGAACAGCGTGACAAGCTTAGAAATCAATGGAGGCTCGGCGAACCCTGAGTGCAGCTCGTGCCAGCGCCCAGCCAGGCGTTCCCAGCACCTGCTCTCCCTAACTCAAACCGACGGGAAGCGATTGCCCGACAGCTCTGCTAATGGCCACCCTGTCAGGGCTCCTCACCCACAGCCCAGCAGGGCAGGCCATGCAAACAAGCCATTTGTGGAGGAGCCAGACTTGTCCCCAGCATTACCTGTGCAGAAAAGGGGAGCTGCAGTAAACTGGCCTCAGGAAAATCCCCAGCATTTCTCTGCAACTGAGGATGCTGGCTCAGTACTTCTCTCCCAAACAACCACTGAAGTTTCTAGGCCCCTGGCCCCATAAGCAAAATCCAAGTCTTTATGGCTGGATGGACACTGCACATTTTGGGCCAAATAGGAAGTGTGGGGACACCTTCAAGACAAGCCACCTGCTTGCAATACCTGCAGCTGAGCAGGAAGGCACACAAGGAAGTGTGAACGCAGCCCTGAGGGACAGAGAGGGATGCAGAACAGACCAACAAGTGAAACAGAGTGCCAAGAATCCGCTTTTGGCTCTTTTCCCTAAAATACCTGGCATACTGAAGATTGTCTGAGGCAGCTGAGGCTGCACAGGAGGAACAAAGCTTTGTTGGAGAAATAGCTGCATCCCAGTGCCAGACAAGGAAACATGGGAGCTGTGGCAATGGCATAGGCATAAAGAGGAGCAAACTCTCTCCAAACCCAACACCAAGCTTCCCTGAGCACCCAGAAGAGGTTAGGATGCAACAGAGTTCTCTCACAACAAATAGCCCCTAGCTTCAGCTCCAAAAGCCTCTCCATACCACAATCATAGCCACTCCCCACTCTGCTGCACCACCAAGTATGTACCAGTGTATATGCACAAATATGCATTACTCAGTTTGCTGCTTCTCCCATCTATGCCTGAAAAGAGGACGAGAACAAGCATGCAAAGTACTGCTGCATCAAGCATGGGCTGCCCTGAGCCCTCACAGCGCCATGCCCTGTCCTCTTAACCTCTCTGCAAGGGGCTCATTTCCCATCTCGTTTCATGGCTCCAAACTGTTCCGCTGTGCTTTGTTTGCTTAAAAAAATGTTGTTAAGAGACAGCAAAAAAAAAAAAAAAAAAGAACTGGACAAACAGGAGGGATTTAACTCTGCCTTTGCATCTCCTGTCTGGAGGGGCTTCACACGCTACTCACTGCGGCATTGGTGATTTAATCATCAATGCAATGCTACTGCAAACAGCAGCAGACAGCAGAGCCGGCAGGAGTAATGCTCCCTCCAACAGTGTGAATATTAAGGACATTTAACAGCCCTTGTAATCACACTGTGGCTCCTTGCAAGAACACAGCCAGGCAGCACGAGGGAAGGTACTGAACCGTGCTGCTGGGTTATCAAACTTCCCCATGCTCTTTACGGCACTGAAATCAGCCCTGCTTACAGAAAAAAAGGCACTGGCTTCCCCGTACCTTCTCTCCAAACCAAATCCCATGTGGCAAAAGCTCTTAAGCACACACCGGGATGAACTGGGTGGCTTGAGAGCCTCCTTCAGCGAAAGCCAGCCTCTTGTGGAATTTGGGTCCCCGTAACATGGAGCAAACATTAAGAGCTTGAGCAAATTAATCTGCTGTACCTTTCTGATGCACTGGGAAAGGATTACTGGGGAAGGAAAAGAAATCCTGAGCATGGCATGAGTTTAGCTGCGCCTCAGGACTTGAGATATATCATACTTTTTAAATCAAGCATTAGTTTGTTCTCAAAGAAGAAATGTCCCCAGCTTTTACACTTTGAAAGTTTTTACTCTTTCATTGGATTAATACAATTCTGAAAAGTTCCCTATGATTGTGAGGCCAGTTATCCACAACCATCAACCTACTGTAATCAAACACCTGTGAAACACAGCCACTCCTGGCCTACAGACTTGAAACACAGCTTCCAGAAACAAGGACAAAAAAGTGTGAATTTATCTGCTTTATCTCTCAGATGCAGTAATGGCTGCTGGTTCTGCTTGAAGATGAGGAGAGCATCTCGAGAGCCAAGCCAGCATTCAGACAGAGAAATGCTGAGTTTCCCAAAGCCACACACAGCTAGTGCCAATGCACAAACCAAAATCAGTATGAGATCAGCCTCAAAAATTAGTTGATCCAGGTTGATATTTACATATAGAAACTCAGAACTGTTTGGCTGTTTTGGCTGGACTAATGTCTGCACTGCCAGGAGCTCCCTCTTCGAGGTTATCTCAGTGCAGCCTGTGCACTGAGGGAAGGGAATTAGCTACCTGGCCTTTCATTCACACCTTTAATTATTCAGCTTATATTGATATAAAATTAATTGAAGCAGAATAAGCTCTTCTCCTAACTACAGGTGCCCACATGCAGGAATCACCGAGATTAAAAGGTGCAAATTACTTTATTTAATGAGTTAATTTCCAGCTATCGCATGGGCAAATCCCTGTGCTGGGCCTGCACCTGCTGCTGCACCAGCTCTGCCCCAGTGCTACGGCTGCTGTCCCAGCCTGACCCTCTGGGTAAACAGAAGATGAGCAAAGGTTTGGTTACACAGCAGAGATGTGCTTCACTTCTGTGAATGAAACTTCTCTTTCATTGACAGAGTCAGGATTTGGCCACGATGATGGCAGCAGGAGCTGTGCTCCCAAGGATGCAGTAAGGCATCAAGAGCAAGGAAATCCCATTTTCCAGAACACCCCTTGTGCCTGTTGAGGAAGGCTGACCGCCCTTCACCTCCCAGCAGCCGGTGCCCTAAAGCACCAACACGACTTCCTGCTGTTCCCCCATGCAAGCAGAGCTTCTGCCTGCAGAGGCCAAATTGAAACTGACTTTCCTTTGCTGACATTGCTTTCGGGAGGGAAGGTGTCCTCCCCTTGCTGAATCCCACAGTGCCCTGGGTGAAGAACAACATCTGAACAACCTCCCCTGGCATTCAGATGCTTGCTGGAGCTCGCTCTCACCTTGCAAGGTAGATTGTGTTTATATTTTCTGTTTGATTTCTGGAAACTGGAAGCTGTGTTTCCTGAGTGCGCAGGTGCGTCCAGGAGGTTCCTGCTGAGGAGACATATCCACACCCAGGTGCAGTAACACAGGCCATGTCACCAAGCAATGTAACACTTCTCTCATCATTCAATTCCCTTTCTCATCATTTGCAAGTCAAATTTCAAATTTCAGGTATTTCACTTTCTCATTGTTTCTAGTGCTCCTGACCAAACCCTTCAACTCTGCCAGGGGTCTCCACCCCAAAATCAGCTCCTCTCATGCCATGGCCAGCAGACATGGCTGCCAGCACACTGCTGGGCTGAGGGATACCCCCAAGGGCTGCACAGAGAAAGGTTGGTTCTTTTTTTTCTGAAGAAACTTAAACCAAAGATCGTCCTGCAGGATGGGAGGGCAGGACAGGAGGTTCTTCTTCACAAAGTGTTTTGCTGTACCACCAGGAGCAAACCTACACATATGCAGCCTACACATTGTACACGGTTTAACTCCAAGCACTATATGTATATTCATCCATTTGGATCCCAGTGGCAGCAGCAGATGGCTGGGTCATGCATGTTTGAGTCTGCCTCTCTCCAAATTACACTGTATTATGGCACCAGGAAAATGCAACGGGCATTATGAAGGCCACAGCTCCTCCCTGCTCCTTCTCTATCCAGCTCCACTCCTGTTGAAGGCAGGACCATGCCACAAAAGTCTCCTTCCCAGCTTGCCTCCCACACAACAGCTCCAGCAGCTCCCAGTGTCTTACCACTGTCCACCTTGCTGGAAAAACCACCCGTTTTGATCAACCAGACCCTGAGTTTTGCATTTCATCTAGGCAAGGTCAAAGTGCAAAGGACTGCATCCCCCAAGGCAGATCCCAAAGGATACCAGAGGATATTATTCCATCCTGAATGATCCTGAATCAACCCACTGGGTAAAGCAGATTACCTAGACCCAGATGAAAAAATTTCACTTAAATAATTTTTTTTTAATCACTGTTTTGTAAGAACTAAGCCAGCCTTTAAAAGTGAGTCTGCTCACACCTGTAACTCCTCCCTTTCATCTTTTCTCCATCTCACTTAACAACAAGCAACTAAAAATTCAACACAAAAGCAAGAAAAGATGTGCACAAACTCCATCCAGCCCGGGGGGGCTGCAGCCGAGGCCCACACCACTGAACATATTCATGTCCTATTTGTGAGCCGTGTGTCTCCATAATGGGTTATGAGGTGTGGTTGTAACTGGCGGATGCCGACGGTGGTCCTTGAGGAGGAAATGGTGTGTGTCTAAATGCAGACAAAGCTATTTGGAAAGCCAGGACAAAGCAGCCTTTCTCTCCTGGCATGGGCCAAATCACATATTTTGGACTTACTCCTTCAGTGGCTTCAAAAGAAAAAGAATCATCCGTCTCAATTTTCCTGGCTCTGTGAATAATGTTTAGAGAATAGAGGGTGATTTCATAGCTCATTTGTTTTTGCACTGCATGAACCCTGCTCTCCTCGCATCACTTTCCAATCAGGTTTATTGCTGGTGTTTCCACAGGAAAACCAAGGAGGTAAAGGCTAAGATCCTCAGTCCCACTTGAGATTGAGGGGAAAAAAAACAACCCAAAATTAAAAAAAAAAAAAAGAAAACAAATAAAGGAGCATCTCTTTCTCTTGTCTTTCAGCCTGATCTGAAAATGAACCTGTTTTGTTTCTGAATCAATTCTCTCCTGGCACTGCACTTCCCGCAGTACTTTCCGAGATGAGATGCAATCATTAGCTCACTTGCTCCTCCAAATAATATCACAAAGCTGGAGCTCGAACTGCTTTGCAGTAAATCATCCCTAATTTCTGCCTGTGTGTGGCAAGGCAGGGTTTGGCGGGGGACACACGCCCTGCCACACCCTCCCAGTGCCACCACCCATTTGCACACCTGCTGTCTGGGGACAGTCCCCCATCCAGCATGTCACCTAGTCCCCCCGTGGAGAAGTGACACTGGAACATCATCCCTTATTCAAATACCTCTCCAATGACCCACAAAGGACCACCACACCTCTCACTCCCTGAGGCTGCAGGAAGGGTTAACCAAGGTTTATAAGAGGTTTCCAAACAGCAGGATTGAGGCAAACTATCAGTACAACTAATGTTGCCTCCATGAACAAAGGGGTGAACTCCTGCTGAACTTGTCACCACTGATTATCTTCCAAAGGCACACCTTAAGGACAAGAAACCCTCGTTGTACTCCTCCCAGCAACTCTGTGCCACTGGCACCAAGAGCCCCAGCCACTCCCAGGACACCCAATGCCCATCCTACAGCAGGAGGCTTTCCAGGTACCCTATAGACTGATTCAGCCTGACCTAGAGCTGCCCTTCCCACCCTGACAGCAGCTATATGGGAAAACCTATACCTAGGCAGCCTCACTTTCCCAGCTCCTCTGGAAATACATATGAAGAATGGAGCAATACTGACTCAGATGAGCAGAAGATGGGGTTCAAGATCTCTTCCTTGGCTTACTCTTCCTGTAACACTGATTCCTGCTGAGATTCTGGAACCAAAAAGGGTAAAGAGGGTGGGAAATCAATTTAATTGCAGCTTAGTAAGCAACTGCACTAAGTGTCGCTGGCAAAATCTGAACATTTTGCTGTGAGAGAAAGGGGGAGAAATGACTTTTTCATTGCACGGGAAAGTGGATTGAGAGCAAACTCCCCCCCATCATCTGCTCCTCGCCCCTTCCTTCTTTAAACAGGAGGAAGCCAGCAAGAAACACACAGCTAACGCCAGCAATCTCCTGCTACTCCAATTAATAGTCAATCCACTGCACCCTTTGTCGTTAGGCTGCACGTAATTACTCCTTCACGCAAACGTCTTCCTTAAACAGATCCCACTTCTGCTTTCTCTGCAGATACGTTCCCCTTAATTGGTTTTATTGCACCAAATGCTGGCCTGCCCTCACAGATGAGGCTCTCCAAGGCAGAGTACGTTGCTTTTGCATTTCCACAACTTCTTCCAAGTGGCAAAGAGATCACAGCATAGAGAACACACCCAGAGGTACCAAAGTGGCATCCTGTGAGCTGTGCACACAGAACACACACATCCACGGACCCAAGAAAAACACTGAGCACACCTAACCCCAATATTCAGTTTCCCAGGGATCTGTCAGCTTGGGACAATAATGCTGCACCTGGATTCATGAGGGATCACAAGACAGTGTTATTTGCAAGGCTGCATCTCCTGGCAGTGCCCTTCCCATGCTGGAGCTCACCCAGCTCACACCTGCAGAGCCACAGCAGCTCAGAAGAGTGTGCCCTCCACACTCTGCCCTAGTCTCTACACATACAACCAACCTACGAGCTTCAGGAGGCACGGAAAATTTCTAGCCATTGTACCATAAAATGCTCCTTGAACCTGCCTTCCCCAGGCACAGTATTCCCATTTATAGCTCTCACCCTGCAGCCATCCCATGTGCAGAGCCCCCTGCCCATGGGGAGGCATAGGTCACGTTGCAGAGTCAGGGACAAGAGATGTCTCAGCAGAGCAAGATATAAACCCAGCCAAGACAGGCCCTGGGCCATGAGCCCATCAAAATAAATCAGGATGATGCTTTCTTATCAAGGAAGGGAAGAGCGAGGAGAATACAGTGAGTTTTTGAGTAAACAATCCAACTCTGTGCATATCTGAGGTAGTGAAAGGATAAATAGGACAAAACATCTTCCCTGAGAGTCAACATCTTTCACAAGCATGGAGACACTTTAACATATACGCTGTGTCTCTGAAGCCTTGGCATCCAGATACAGAGCTGATTTTGGAGGCTTCCCTGCTCAAAAGTAGGGGGAAGTAGGGATCCCTTTTGTCAAGCCCACCCCTAAAGGTCACCAAGGGCTCCAGGCTGTGAGCCAGAGCTGAGTCCTCCTAAAAACCCAGCAGCAAGGGCTTGAGCCCTTCCCTGTCACCTAGGAGAGGATGATGCCACATCATGTCACGCCAGCTGGAAAGGGATGCTGCAGCCTGGAGCAATTCCACATGCAGCATGCTCCACAGGGACCCTCACAGAAGAAGCCATGACACTCCTGAGCCCAACCCACCCTCAGAGCATCACCACCTCTAACACCCTTTCAGAGTGAAGCAGGACTCTTCCAACTCTTTTTATCCTTCCAGAGAACAATAAGAAGTATTTTTCTTCTTCTGGTACTCAACAGCCCTTGTCAACAAAACACATACCACCTGCACAGAAATTTATTTATACTCTTACCAGGAGAGAAGCAGAATCCTTGCCTTCTCTCCTTCCCTCCCTGATACTTCTTTTAAAAGCACCAAAGCTAAAAAAGGCACGTGTACATTCCAAGGCTCACTGTTTTGCAAAGCAAACAGGTCTTGTTCAATCAATATTTATACCCCCATCAGTCACAGCTGCAACACAGAGCTCCACCAAAATGTAATGGAGGCAAAATTCATTCATTGCAATTACCAGTGAAAAATTAGGAGGGTTTTCATTGACTGGTTATTGTTTCACAGGTATCCCAGGGAGCGCTGTAATGTGCAGTGGGCAGGTTAATTAAATGAGGTGCACCAGGCAGGCTGCTTACCATTTGTCCACAGCTGGTTTAGTCACCAAGGTGACTTCCTCACCTAACCCCTGCTCCACCAGACCTGTCCTGCCTGATCCCACAGATGAGGGCAGCTTGGGCATGGCTTTCTGTTTTATCCAGCACTAAACACAAAAGCAGGAGTGAGAGGAATAGGATTCCATCACACTGCCTTCACAAGCAAAGCTCTGCACGTCCTAGAAAGCCTGGTTTTGCTCCTAGAGATTCCAGAGGCATGAAATAAGTTTCCCCTTCTCTCACATCCTGGACCTATCCATGTCCCCAGCCAAATCCCAAGTCCCAGTCAATACAAGTCTCCTGGGTATCAAACACTCTACCTCTTTTATTTTTTTTTTCCCCAACAGCTTTGCCACTTCAATCCCTTAATTGTCATGATCTGAATTTTTGCAGGATACACAGTTATTTTAATCTGTTAAGTGGCTCTGCTGCTATAAAACTGACAGGAATTTAATATCTGGAGACTGTCAGCTGAGCTCCAGGTGCTGAAGCTTTCTAGATGGCAATGATGCAGAAGGAAACACAGGCTAGTGCAAGGCACATCAGCACAAAGCTGCCAAGGGTCCCTTTGCACCCAGGTCTGACCCTGCAGGGGGCTGAGCACCCTGAAACACCTGGAGCAGACAGTGAGGATGCTGAGCTTCTCCATATCTCCCAGGAGCTACTCCCCAGCTGTATTTGAGCACACTCAGAAAGGAGACATTGCATTGCAAACACTAGTACAAGTCAAGTAGAACAGGTCACTTTTTTAATAAAGGAAACTTTTCCTCTGCAGCTTTTCTCCTGCAGTCAAGCCTGTCACAGACCTGCTTTCCCTCCAGAGGCTGTCAGCTGTGCTTCAGCCATTCATCAGAGGGAGCAAGCTAGCATGCAGGAAGGAATGGAGGGAAATAAAATCCCAAACCAAACCAAAACTATCTTCCCGCCCCTCCTGCACACACTGCTGGCCCAGAGCACAGGAGCCCAGACCCCTGAAAATCCCTCCCTGCTGCAGGGCTCTGCCATACAGCCACTGTGGTCTGACACAGGTGCAGGAAGTGAGATGACCAAGGGCTTGTCACCCACCTACTCATCTCCTGCTCCCTCATTAGCAGCCCCCAGGGCCCCACAGCCTGGCACAGAACACAGGAGCCAGCACACCAGCAAAGCATTGCTGCAGAGCCAGCTACAAGTACTCCTCACAATTAATTTGGGATTTTGCTTGTAATTAATCCTGCGTATCAGTTCCTCTCATTATTCCTTAATGTAATTAAGTTATTAGTTTATATGTCCCCCCCCCCCCCTTAAAGCAGAGCAGTGGGATGGATCATAGGGAGGCAGGGGAGATGCCAGGCAGTAGCACGAGGCCATGAGCCCGGATTACTGGCGCACATGCCAAGCCCCACCACTGCCTCTGGGTGATTTCAGGTGGGTCACTAGCAGCCTGATTTTTCAAGAGGATAAAACAATTCTAATTCCTCCAGAGTCCACCAGAGACAGAAGGATACAAAGTTCAATTAGCCTCTCCGGGTCCTGGTTTATCCAGCTGGAAAACTGCCGGGACAAGGAGACAGGCTGGAACTAATTAAAGCTTGCAAAGTGTTTCAAAACCCTCCGCCAAAAGGAAGGGAAGGAAGGAGGCATCAATGAGTCCCAGCCGATCCGTGACCCCAGCAGCCCCGTGTCCTTACAGCCCCATCCATCAGGCTCGGCTCCCGGCAGGCTGAGCCCGTGGCTGCTAACCAGGCACCCGGCCGGGTAAAGCTCCCCGGCAGGGGCAGGCACGCTGCAAGGCTGCTACGGCTCCTCTTCCCAGCCAAGTCACAGGACTGCACAAAGGGCAGCGAAAGGGCGAGTGTTACTTACAGCACTAACAGGGCTCGACCAGCCCCTTGGAAAAGAGGGAAAAAACAACCCCCAAACCCCAAGCAACAATGGTAAAAACAGCACCAGAGGGACTGGAGAAGTTGTCCCGAACAATTCATGGTCCTAAACATGGCCAGTTTTTTTCCTCCATATCCTACCAGACCTGCAAGGTTGCTACACCTCAGGGCAAGGAGGGAGTCCCACACCCTAAAATCCAGCCTCAACCTGCTCCTGCTGCCCTGGCATGCACTACCAGCAGCTGCAGGCAGCAGGGAGTAGGAGGAGGGAAAGGAGGTGACAGGGATTAAGGGAAGCAAAAGCTGGCAAGAAGGGGGACCCTCTGCCTGCCTGCCTGCCACTGGGCAGCAGTGAGACATCCATAGAGATGGATTGCAGGGGAAAAAATTATGGCCGGGGGGGGGGGGGCGGGGTGCAGCCAAGTTAATTACAACAGACTGCTGCACCCACTTCTTTGGGCATGAGCAGCTCGGGAAAGCTCAGCTACTGCTGCAGAACCTTCCCTGAACACCTGCCATCACCAGGTCATTGAGATGCAAAGCCAGAAAAGTGTTTTGGGCAAAGGAAGAACTCAAAAGACTGCACCAGAACCCTCCCACCAAGGTCCTGCCCCTTGGAGACCCTGCCCACCCCAACACAGGATCCTCTAGCTTCAAGAAAAACATCACAAGCCTTCCTTTGGGAAGCTGAGGCCTGGACCTGGCTCAGGATTCAGAGTGGAGCAGGGGGCAGGGTGCAGACCATGAAGCCAAGGGCAGCAGCTCCGTGGGCAGCAGCTCTGCTGTTGGCTCCTAGCAGGGCAGCAGTGTGCCACAGCCAGCCAGGGAGCTGGGGCACCGTGGCCTTCCAGCGTCGGTGTGTGCCGGGAGCCCACCAGGACAGGCACGGGACAGGAGACAGCGATACCAGCTGGAGCCTAACTGGAAAGGAATAAAAGTTAAACCTACACGAGGCATGATACATGGTGTACCCATGCCCACACAAACACAGCTCAACTGGGAGAGAAGGGGAGAGGGAACAGGTTGGAAAATGCTGTCAGGAAAGTTTAAGTAGATTTGCTCCATTTCTGCTCTGTAGCTATCTTACAATGTTTGAGCTGCTGTTAGCAGTCCACCACCTCCACTCATTTCTCGAGGAATTTGGGAGGACAGCTCTTAACTGCTCAAGTTTTCATCAGTGGCAGTCAGTCCCACTGGCCAGGGCAACAGCACCAAGCTCTTCTCTGGACCACAGCATTCCTGTCTTTGGTAACCCAGTCAGCTCTGCAGCCGTTCAGAAGTGCTAACTGAAGTAACACCACATCACCACACTCACAAGCAGCTTATAAGTCATACTGCTCCAAAGCAGTTCCCAAAGCCAAAAATGCAATGCATTAAAAAGTAAGAAACAATCTGCACTCTATGGATCTCAAGGGGATGCAACTGTCTGGATGGAAAATTCAGAAGAAATGAAGGAGAGGCAATTTAAGCAGTCAGATCACTGGAGTTATGGCAACTTGGCAGCGGCAGCTTCGAAACATGGGGATGGATCCTGTGCGGCAGAAGTTCCCTTCACCTGCTGCAGGAGCCAAGACCAGCCTGTAACAGCATCTGCAACCTACACCCAGAGCTGGGGGGAGCCTTGAATGGGAGCAGAAAGTCAAAATGGGCTGCAAAATGGCAGCAACTCAGCAGCAGCTGGTCCTAAGCAAGAAGAAAGGTTTATTCCAAGGAGATTACAGTAGCCCCTACTATAAACAGGGGAGGACTTTTTTTGCAATTTTTACAAGTGTAGTTCCAACACCAAAGCACAGTTCTGGTTAAGAAAGCACTTGTCTTCTAAATCTGCTTTCAGTGACTTATTTATTGCCTTCCCCCGCTTAAATAAATAAATAAATTTATAGGCAATTATTTCTTTTTGGGGCCTGAAGTCATACTGATTCACACCCTTCTTCTAGGATTGAAAGATTTACAAAAGCCTGAAGAAACCTCCTCAATCATTTTTATTTAAAAAAACATGGAAAACTAATAATTCCTCAGGATGAAAATATCACAGTAAGCTTTATGAGTTCTGACTTCTATTTTTCCAATCAGGTCATTAATTCAGTTGCTGAGGTGACAGACATATATGAGACTCTCCAAAGATGTGGTGAACATGTAAAGCTGTCACATATCGTGGGCCAAACATTGCTGGGTGTCACTGATTCAAAAAAAAAAAAAAAAGGGGGGGGGGGGGGCTGAGGGCTCACACCCTCCCTCTGCCACAATAACCCTAATCTCGGTGTATTTTCAGGAGCTGGGTTCTAACCCGGATTAATTAATTCAAGATTCACAACAGTACAACTAAGCAGCATCAAATCCATACCCTTTGGAAAGTTAACCCTCGGCTAAGCCCCAGTCGCTGTCAGCCGAGGAGAAGACACGGGACCCCGTTCAGCCGAAGCTGCTCGCAGCTCCCCTGCTTTTCCTTCGGGCAGTGAAACTCCTCGGATTCACTCCCTGTGTGGAGTGGAGCGAGATGCTCCTCACATCTCTGCCGTGCTGTCACTCCGGGGACACGACACAGAAAGTCGCGACTGCACGGGTACCCTCCTCGCAGCCCGGCTGGGGCTCCCAGGGCAGCAGCATCCTGCCCGTGCCGGCTCTTCCACCACAACCAGCCGCGAAAAAAAGCCCCTGCGCTTTAACCGGGCTCGCTCAGCCCGCGTACGCCAAACACAGACCATCCAAGACTGCTCCCCTCTGCTTTCAGCCCGGACAGGATCGAACCCTTCTTCTTTAGGGCAGAGCTCGGGAGCACGGCGTGCCCCACCACGGGAAAGGAGTCACCGGTCCCCACCCGTGACACGAACAGCGTGTTTCGTTTCCTTGGGGAGCACCGCTCCCCCCGATCCCCAGGCCCGGGAGCCTGAGATGCTCCAAGTTGGCGGCGGGACAAAGGGCCGGTACTGCCGGCGGCACCCGCGGCCGGGGCAGCCCCGACGGCCGCAGCCCCCGAGGAAGCGAGGCAGGCCGGGGGGGGCTGAGGCTGCCGCTGTCCGAGACCGAGCGGAGGGAGGTGAGGGGAGGGGAGAACCAAGACGGGGGGGCACGGAAAGAGCCCTAGTGTCGCCCCCGCAAGGGCACAGGACCGGTACCAAACTTGAAGGGGAACGCGATGGGGTTGGGGGTCCCGAAAACCGCCGGGAACTTCTCCTCTGGGCGGCGGCGGCATCGCGCCCAAGTCCCGCCGGGGCAGCCGCGGCACCGCCGCCCCTTCCTTACCTCCGGCGTGTGTCCCTCGGGCTCCGCCGCCTCCAACTTCCTCCGCGCCCCGAAGAAGAAGAGGAGGGCGGCGAGCCAGAGCACCCCCAGCAGAGACAGCGCCAGCCGCCGCGTCGGCCGTCTCATCCTCGGGAGGAGGGAAAAGTCCGGCGGGGGCACCGGGAGGCGGTGGGGGGGAGCCGCGGGCGGCTCGGGGGGCAGCGGGAGCGGGGCTGGCGGGGAGGAGGGTCTCGCCCGCCCGCCTCAGAGCCGGCGATGCGAGTCCCGGGCTGTGCATGCTCTGCAGGGGAAGGGAGGGGAGGGGAGGGGAGGGGAGGGGAGGAGGAACGGGAGGAGGAGGCGCCGGGAGGAGCGGGGCTGGAGCCGAAGTCGCTCGCCGGGAAAAGGTGCAGCGCACAGGCAGCCGGGCTGGTGCCCGGGGAGCTGCTGCCCTGCCCGCTCCGCGCTGACGGGCAGGCAGCGCCGGAGACGGGGACACCGAGGGGTGCGGGGGTGTCTGTGTGTAACCGGGGTCGCCCATCCCTCTGCCCTGCCTCCGTGAGTGAGTCCGGGCCACTTGCAGGCGAAGGGATGCGCGGGGCTGGGCAGCGCCGCCGCCGCTGCGAGTTTGGCCCGGGTCGGTCCCGGTCCCCGCCCGACTGTGGGGCGAGAGGAGGCCAGCGCTCAACAACACACAGAGGAGGCTCAGACATGATGGGAAGATTAATTTAACCAATTGAAACAGCAGGGGGAATTCAGGTAGGTGGAATTTAATTACTGGATTTGGAAGAGAAGATGTGTGTCTCCAGAGCTGTCAAGAACACTTAAAAAATAAAATCATAATCATCAGCTGTTGGTATTCCGGCAGCAGCTTAGTGCCGGGCTGTGGTCCTGCCAAGATGGCCCTCAGCCGTCATCCCTGCCCCATGGGGCGTTCTTGCTGGCTTCATACATAGCCCCAACACAGCAGGCCTGTCCACGCAGGGCAGCCAAAGTGGGAATTACCGACCTTGCTGAGGGGGGAAAAAAACCCCCTAACACAACTACAGAGTAGGACTCCACAAAAGAGCTGTCTCACCCAGCCATCCCTGCTCACCTGCCTGATGCTGCTCTTCCGATCTTGCTACTGACAAGTATTACATGAGCTGAGCAAACCTTTGCAGAAGACATTAGAGAATAAATTAAGTATTGGAGCAGATGTGAGTCATTCATGTTAGTACAAAAACTATAGAACTATAGAACAAACCCCATAAAAACAGGAATCCATGCATAAAGTAACATATGGAATGAAATAGAGATAAGATGTCAAATGCTGGAAAGTCCAATGCACATGTTGTAAACAACTTCTCTTATGCATTTCCCACACACTCCTCCTGGCTTTATTATTTCCTGCAGTTGTTTTCTGTCACTTGCTAATTTATCATTTGCAATCTTCATCCTCTGTCCTCCTCTGATTTATTTCCAGGGCTCAATAAGCCCATCTCCCTAACATAATCCATGCCTCTCAGGCCCAACATTCACAGAAAGATGCCCAGATAAAAATTTCATTAGCATCCACAAAAAGGGACATTTCTCTTTCTTTGTTTTAAAGCCGTGTGACTTTGAAACACCTTTACCAGAATGAAGAAATCCAGGTCCAGCAGGCAGTTTGAACTTTGTTTTACAGCCAGGCAGGAGCAGAACTAACCAGGTGGGAAGAGGGCAGAAAGCCCTCATGCCTGATGTCACATGGGAAGTCCACGCCAACCTGAAAATGCAACCTGTTCCCGTGGCGTGCATCATTTGTCATGGCATTTAACCTTCCTCAGCTCCATGTTCAGGGTAGCTGGACCGTCACACTTCACCTCTGCCCAGCCTAGTTGGGACCTACAGGTGCTGCTCTCTCCCCCAAACTGTTGCCTTATGCTTTTTCCTAAGAGCCAAGGTAAAACACCTGAGCAGCTTTCAGCAGTTGAGGCACATCAGTGGTAGTTTTTACATGGCTTATAGTTGTCTTCTTGCCTTATGATTATTCCTGCTATTGGGACAGACTGGTTGCTACCTCTCTTTTGGATCAGGAATGGCTTTCTGACCAAAAAGATCACTTTGCCAAAGTAGAAAATAGCCACAGATGTTTTCCTGCTTGGGTCAAAGTGACCTTGGCTGCTGTTAAAGTGTTCCCCCAACACATTTGCCCAGGGTGCCGAGTTTTTCCTACCAGACCTCCCTCTGTGCTAGGAGAGTTTTTCCAGATAAAGGCACCTGGAGGGTGTTATCATTCAAAGCTGGATTAAAAACCTTGTCTTTTTTTGTAGGTCAGACTTTCAGGGGAAGCTATTACAAAATACAGAAGGGAAGTATAGAAAATATCAAGGAAATACATTACAAATTAGATTACAGGTAAGGTAATAAATAGGACATACCTGACAAAAATGCAATCAGATAATGCTTTCTTATTACCTTGAGAAACAACTCCCTCTGCTGAGGGAAAGCTTCACTGGCAGGGCTCGGTGCTGTGATGGATAACTCGCTGTGCCCGGCAGAGAACGGCAAAGGCCCGAGGCTTCCCCGCTGGCACTGCCACCACTCCAGCCAGGAGGGACACTGCAAATCCCTGCTCCGTGCAGGTGTCCCGTGTGGAGGCAGGAGACTCGAGGAGCTCTAGCAATGCGTCATTCCCAAGGAAGTAGATTCCTCCTGACGGTGTGCCTGTGTGCTAGGACAGATAATATATCAAGAAGATGATGGTAACAACTATTTAAACAAGAATAAGGCAAGAATACAAATCTGGAGATTCAGAGTTATTTGAAGTCGTAGGCTTTCAGAGACTTGTATAAAAATCCTACTGCAATTCCATTAAAAACATGGCAATAAAAAAAATCTTCTGTTATATTATTGACCCATATCTTTCCCATCTTTCTAATTTTCATCTGCCAATCTCAGCTGTTTCACAAGTGAGGTCCATAACATATTACCTGTTTCCAACACAGCAAAATTTACAGGCACTAGAGCCAGAGACAGAAGAACAGTCTAAGAAATGGGTGGCTGGCATTTGTTGGTATCAGCATTGAAAAGCTGATAAAAATAATTGTTTCATGAAAGCAAAAATAGGACATGATTTCTGAGTGGGAAGGGGACTCTTCACAATCACAGCTTCAGATGATGGTCCTTCAGGGTCCTTTAAGGAATGGGTGAAAAGGGAAAGTAGCTTTTCTTGCTGTTTTAAGAGTATCTGTAAAGCACATTTCAAGGGACTCTAAACTCACTGGGACTACAAACCAGCTGGACACTGCTTCAGTGCAGTTTTTACTAGGAATAACCTTGGGTTTGAGTTCAGTTCACATCTGGGCTTCCATTCACAGAGTGTTTCTTTTCCAAAAGGATCACAAATACTTTGTAATGTTTTCTCAGAAAGTTGAAAGGGGCTTAAACAGATACAGTCAAGAAGTGATCAGAGGAAAGGATCAAAATCCACCCCCAACTTTGGGATACTGAGGAGTCTCAATTGAACATGGGAGGTTATTGTAAGATGGAGGAGCCCCACCGAGCTCTGGATTGAAAAGGACTTCTAGGATAGAGAGCTCCACTGCAAGGGCAAGATCTGGTTCACTCAGTGGCTTGGGGTGGCCCACCACTTGATACTGTTCATAGCAGTGCAGCATCCCCATGAAGAGGTGCTGCTTGCAGTAGCACATATGTCAGAAAGACCGTGTTTGTAAAAAATAAGAGCTCAGCATTTGAAAGCGTCAGCATGGTAACAGGTGCTGGATATACGGGGTGCTGGATTTCATTCAGCGGTGCCTCTGTGGTGCGTGCTCCAGGCTTGGGGGAAGAAGCTCATCCAGAAGCTTCTCTCCCACCTCTGGCGGAGGATGTGCTACACTTACTGAATTTCAGCACACTGAGGACAGGACCAGAAGCGGACAGCGAGCACAACAAGCTGCTCCCAAATAGCTGTTTTGGCAAGTGCTGAGTATTGGCATGTTTCAGCAGGAGCCCAGCTGTCCCTCGTCACCGGCAGCAGAGGTGCCAGCCTGGGTGAGAGGCTCCAGGACAGCAAGCCAGCACATGCTCCTGGCCCAGCACCACCCACAGCCCCAGCCTGCTCCCAGAGATGACTCAGGACCATTTGATACCCCTCTATGGGTGGAGCTGTGCTTCAAATATGAACAGTCAGTGACTTCCAGGTTTAAATTTAATACTGGAACAATGTTCCTTTTTCCAACCTGTAGCTGTTCAAAAAGCCTCCAGGTCACTTTGTCAGTGTGAGGAGAGGAAGGGCAGAAGTCCTTTGCACAGGAGCAAGGAGCACAGGGGTCCCCTGCTCTGCAGCACTTGACACCACCATGCCATGGCCCCATGGAAAGCTGCTGCAGGGGTGCAAGTGTGGTGCTCTGAGCAGGTGATTCCTACCCACAGCTGCCATCTCACACAGCCCTCAGCACTGTGAGGGCAGTAAAAGCTCTCTGCCACCTCAGACAGTACCCTACCATCTCAAAAAACATCTTCCATGATGGCTGTTGAAGATAAAGTGAACAGTATTCCACATTTTTGTGGCAGGTAAGATCTGCCTTTGTTTCTGTGCTGTAAGAGAACCCAAAAAAATCAGACCAATGCTTATGTGAAAAATATTCTCCCTGTGTTTCCTTGGAGAAGACCAAAAATGTTAGAGCTCTGACCTAATAGCAGAAGAATTTTAAGTTAAAGTATTAAAACCCCCTAAACTTTATGTTGGCCATCTCCTCTCCCTTGCTGAGGTAACAGAACTGTAGCTTGTCCTACATCTGCAGCTTAAATGGGAGGGTCAAACGTGAAGCTGTGAAGCACTCACCTTCTCCTCTCGGGTGATGATATCACTGTGCACCTCCTCATCTACTGCTGCACTCAGAAAGGAAAATTCAGGATTTCCTGCAGGCTTTTTTGCCACTATCAGTGTTGCAAGCAGATCTCTTCCAGTACCTCTGAAGGATTTTTTTTCCTGTTAATTAAACCGCAAGCATTCTTCTCTAGCGAACTTTCCATGATGGCATCTCCAGTTAATTAAACGTTTAAGCTGTCAGGAAATGCTATGCATTAAAAAAAATAAAACAAAGAGGAGAGCTACTTTAATAGCATTTGTTAATTGAAGCTCTCATCAAGTCAGCTGCAGCAACAGTAGCTGCTTCCCCAGTCCATGGGCAAGAGCACACACCCAGACATTGGCCTGCAGTTCCTACAAGTCAGACTCCCACCTCCAAGCTAGTGCCTGTGGCACTGATGGATGAGGCAGCACTGAGCTCCCTCACCATTAGAACAACTGCAAAGACTTCTCTGCAGTAAAACTGGAGGAAGGCTGGGGGAATTCTTGCTCACCTCAAGGTATTTTCCATCTCCAGCATCCGCAATCAAATAGGCATCTACGTGCACTTGTGTTTAATTCACATGCTCCCCAGTCCTGGTCTCCATTTGCTGGAGCACAGGTTTTTCTGGACTAGATGCAGCCTTTACTCACAGCATTTCCAGGTGCCAATGATGCCAATCCAAACAGGTGTGTGAACAAGGGGAAAAGCAACGGGAGATTTGAAGGGAGACACATTGACTTCAGTGTGTGACTTCAGTGTGTGACCAAGGGACATTTTAGCAAAGAACAGTTCCTTTGGACAGTGCTCTTCCACTGAGACCACCTTCAATACTGTTCACTGGTTGCTCTTGACCAGCCCTGCCTCTGGGCTTTATTGCTGCCATAAAGTCTTCTGGATCCTGTCTGTCCCCAGATGCCTCTGGTGCTTGTTAGTCTCTCCTGACGCTCCCATTTTCTGGAAAAAGCTCCTGGATGAGCATTGCTGATCCCACAGCCTGTTTTGTTCAGTGTTTTGGTGGGGTAAGCTGCCTAGCTCCAGGTCACTGCACTAGCAACCAGTGGCAGGCACTGCAAATGGCCACAAAGGAGCCTTTGAGACCCGAGGCAGCAGAGATTTTATGGACCAAGTTGCAGCAAACGATCAATAAACATAGCACAGGGCAGGTGAATCTTTACCAGCAGCATCTGAGCCTGTGAGGTCCTGGGCACCCTGCAGTGCTCAGCACAGCTCTGATAAAACACGTGCTCCCAAGGGACCCCAGTGCTGCTGGGACTTCAAGGGGAAGCAAAGCTGCTCACCTGCCTCCCAAGGAACTGTGCTCCTGTGTGCATTCACACGCATGCACACCCTCCCCCATCCATCTCTAAAAGCAGAGAACCCTGCCAGAATTCAGACCAAACCCTTTTGTTGCTTTGAATATGCTAAATCAGTCCCTTTCAGCCAGCTGCAGGACTGTGTCTCTCAGACACATTGAAGCCCATAATTGTGGTTTGGACAGGTGACACTTAACAGAATAAAGAACAAGTCACATGATGGGTGAGAGAACACATTAGCTAAAATAAAGCTTTGTCCTTAAAGCACCTTTAATGCCTCTGTCCTTTTGTGTGCAGGTGTTAAGCAGACTTCAGAATTAAATCTCTATTTCTGGGATATGTAAGTATGGCCCAATGCCAACTGGGATCTAGGCATCTATTAACACAGCTGGGAATATGTAATATTGCACCAGGCACTTTTGGGGAAGGAGGGTTTTCACAGCTGGGTGGAAAGTTTTACCCTCATCTTCCTCCTATAAAATTTTTCATAGAAGAAATTCCTGACTGTTTATCTCTGCCTTCTCCTGAGGGATACAAAAACTGGAGACAGGGAGCCACACATCACCTTACTTCTTAAGATTTTAATCCCATTATTTAGGTGGAGTGTCTAGGAACAGACATTTCTTCATATACAAATCCAATACTTTAGGCATGAATACAGTGATTTCTATTTGATCAGGCAAACTCCCTATCTCAGTACAAAAGCTCCAAGGGGCTAACAACTAACCCCACAGCTCCCTGAAAAATAGTTAACCAGCAGTTACTCTGTACAAAAAGAGTGAGGAATGTCAATGTCTGTGCTTGCTTCATGTTGATCTTCTCATAGGATCCACTGTGATCTCCTACACAAAAACACACACGGTGCTAGAAATCCTGCCTACCCACAAGGGAATGGTATTCTACCCTGAACGTGCTCAGGTGGACTAACATCTCCTTTCCCATCACCAAATCATTGCTGTTGGTTAGATAGCAAAGCAGCAGCTTGATTCCCCCACTAGCAGGACAAAATTTCAAGGCTACTGTTTAGAAAACAAAGTAATGTTTAATTGCACACATTTGTTTTGCTGTTATTGAGCAAGAACAAGTCAGAAGCCCAACAGCATTATTTTTCTTTCCCCGCATAGAACCTCATGAATGCATTCAAACCTGTTAGAGTTTGTTAGTCCCAGAGGGTCTTGTTGAACTAGAACGATCAATAGATGCAAACAGAGCAGGTAAAGAGGCAATCAGGGCCCTAGAAACTTGAAATATTTTCCATTAGGACACCTTAATAACTTCCCCTGAACAAGTATTTCAATGGCTGGTGCTACAAGCAAGGAGACATCCCAGGTAGGAGCAGCCTAGATGAGACGTGTGAGGGGTGAAATGCATCTTGATTTTACCACCCAGAGCAAAATCAGCTCTGGACAGCAAGATGTTGTCCAAATAGCTTGGGCCATCCCATGCAGGAGAAGTATTTCACAGGAATTTCTGCATATGGAAGATAATTGGAGGGAACTGCTCCAACGTTCGGGGTTCTGATCTCCTCGCAGTAATGAGCGCACAAGCAGGGGATGCATATGCATGAGAATATAATTAAGAGTGGTAAAACCTGGAAGATTTTCAAACTCTGTGGCAATTACCAACTTAAACACACAAAAAATTAAGATAGCCTTATACCCAAAGGAAAGTTATTATTCAAAGTGCCTTGCCTCATTATGGTTAGCTGGAGCTCAAACAGCAGGCTGGTGAGCAGGGGAGAGCTGCCTTCCATTAGCAGCAGGTGCTCTCCCTGGGATGGAGGGAGGATGCTGGCATCCTTCTGCTCTTGCCCAGACATCTCAAACGGTCCCAGAATGCTTCATGGGAACAAAAATAGAAAGCACAGGGCACACATGACTGGCAGCTTGGCCTCCCTTGTTGCTCTTGGGCCTCTCTGGTGAAGAGCGTTCATGGACAGAGAGCTATCCTGTGTAAATAGATTCACTAAATAAATGTGGTAATTATACTGAATATTATTCTCAGTAGAAATAGCAGCAGGGAAATGATTTGCATAAGAAATGTGGATTATTCATGTAAATGAATGTGTTATTTGTTTGTAAAAAAGATTAAGTCTTGTGTAAAGGCCTAGAACTCAGCTATATGTAAAAGCGAACACTTAACAAGCCTTTCATGCCTCCACTGCACGCTGCCCACCTTTATCAAATTCATCTTTGCAGTACTACCTATGTTTTACTCATCAGTCCATTTTGCTAAAGCTCAAACTCCCCTCAGTGCAGGGGATAGTTAATCTTCTCTAGGGAGCCTGTTTCGGCTGCCACTGAAGAATCTTTAGTGGAATCCAGGCTTTTAATCTTTGTTTCAGCCAGCTGAGCCTAGTGCCAGGAGAAAAAAAGAGGTGGTTTCTAGGTTTGAAGAGCTGTACAAAAAGCCTGACTTGGAAGGATGACTCCTTTAATTACCCTTCTCCATGTGCTGAATGCAAGGAGGGGCTCAGGTCCCAGGCTGGCTATCCCTGCACAGTCCAGAAGCAGCCAGGAGTAGCCTCAGTTTGGGGACAATAGCGCAGGTGAGCATATCCTTGGCAGCCCCCAAGAGCTGGGCTACTGATGGAGGCACCCTGTGCCCACGTCCCACCCATTGTGCCACCCCGTGGCCTGCTCACCCATGGAGTACTTTCACCCTGCTACCCAAGCAAAATGCAGAAGGGCTTGATCCCACTGCAAGCACCTCCTGTTAACTTCAGGAGTTATCATCCCTCACCGCAGCAATCCTCCGGCCAGGGTTATTCACCAAAGGAAAAACACTGACTTAACACAAAGAGCAGGAAGGCAGCCTCAGCTGACACTGCAGCTCCTTCACCCTGCTGTTCAGCCCTGCAAAACAGCCAGCTCAGCTCCTGGACCCAGCCTGGGAAGGGCACAAGCACCCAGCACAGCCTCTTAGGAAAGAGCTTTAACAACTTCCAGGAGACCTTCCCTCTGGGCTTTGTTAACTAAAGGCAGCTCTTCATATATTGCCAGCCACGTCCTGGGCTGCATCAAAGGAAGCAAAGCCAGCAAGTCCAGGGAGGAGATTCTCTCCCTCTACTCACAACTGTGCTCTCGTGAGATTCCACTTTGAGTACTGAACCAGCCTTGGGACTCCCAACATAAGAAGGATGTGGACCTGTCAGAGTGAGTCCAGAGGAGATCATGAAGATGCTCAGAGAGCTGGAGCACCTCTCCTACAAAGACAGGCTGAGAGAGCTAGGGTTGTTCAGCCCAGAGAGAAGGCTCCATGGAGACCTCAGAGCACCTTCCAGTACCATAAGGGGGCACACAAGAAAGCTGGAGAGGCATTTTTTACATGAACAGGTAGTGATAAGACAAGGGGGAATGGCTTTAAACTGAATGAGAGTAAGATTTAGACTAGATATAAGGAAGACATTTTTTCCAATGAAGATGGTGAATCACTGGAACATGTTGCCCAGAGAGGTGGCAGATGACCTGTCCCTGGAAATGTTTAAAGCCAGGTTGGATGAGGCACTGAGTAATCTAGTAGAAGATATCCCTGCTTACTGCAGAAGGGTTGGGCTGGCTGACCTTTTAAGGTCCTTTCCAACACAAAATATTCTATGATTCTATATGCCAAGTCATTGAGGAGAAACATTCTCAGCTGATCCTAACCTTCAGGTGTACATAGCAGCATGGGCCACCAGAGGATCTGTTGCCTCTGGTTGCTCTAAATAATTTGAGAAAGGAAGAATATCTGCCTCACAGCAGGAAGAGCTTATTTCCTGTCACAGTAAGCTCTCCAGTGACAGCTGTGTCTAACTCAGGTTCTGGCACCTTAATTCAGCAAAATAATGGGGACTTCTCATCTTCCTTCACTCCATCAGGTGGTCAGAAGTGATAGAAGTTCTTTGATGCTGCAGATTTATTGCAACATTTTTCATAATTCAAGGAGTAGTGTTGAGGAATGGCACCTCCACATGGCCTTTCCATCAAACTTCTCTTGCCATTTTGTATTTCCAAGTACTTGTAAACCACAAAAATAAAAATAAAAATACAGAAAAAAAAAAAAAAGGGAGTTCCTTCTACTGGACTCAGCAGTTTATTCTTGCAGCATATGAATTATTTTCTGTTAATTCATCCCCTAAATTCTTTATGTGCTTAGCTATGTGTTGGTTTGATAGAGTATACCTTTCTTTTTTGCATTTGATACAATTAAAGTTCTGCAAAACTCAGCAGTTTAAACTCTTGGAAACTTGTGCACATTGGAAAATATTGATCCATGCGGAGGAGGCTGTGAAGTGCCCAAGCCTTGCTCCCATGCTCTGCCCTGCACAAGTAGAAAAGCAAGCTGCAATGGAAATTGAGTTCTCAGTAATGTTCAACTCAGCTGTTCAAAAATAATGAGCCCTTCAGATCAAACTGCTTTGGAGATGCTCAGGGTTATTTCTCTTGTCCGTATTTGCCTGGTGAGTGTTGGGAGGCCAGGAGTCAGAGTCCCTGAGGATGAGCATCTTAACATCAGGCTGAAATTTCCCCAGCTTCACTGAAAGGTAGAAGTTGTGCACAAGGGATGCATTCAGCATGGATACTACCTGGGTTTCAGAAAAGGGCCCTGGGACAAGCATGGCTCCAAGTTAAAAAAAGATTTCCAATGGCCTGTGCCACACCTCTCTTGGGTGCAGTCACACCCTGGTGCTGGGACACGTGATCCAACATGAGCCAGTTCCTGCAGGACTTCAGACATCAGTTTGCAAAGCTGGAGCTAGTGAACAGCTGGAGTTAATGCTGGCCAGAAGATCAGGGGGAACACCTCAGCCACCTGTGTTAGTCTTTTGCTACATGCATACTTATGCCCTAAGAGCAGGAGACAGTTTTTAAGACGAGGGTTATGACTTTGCTGAGATATGAGGTCAAGGAGCAGCTGGGAATAGTGGATGATCTTTTCTTGTTTTCTTTTTTCCTTTTAAAAGGAAACACAGTAAATTACAATAAACACCCAAGTTGCAGAGAAGGGTCAACAAGGGTGGGTGCTCCAAAGGAGCACAAAAAACACCTACTCCATTAATAGGGGGCTGTACCCAAAGACTTACAGAGCAAGCATGGCCCCAGTTTCTGGATCAGTATTCCAAACTAACTCTTTGGTTTTGAAGAGTGCTGTGGAAAGGGAGAGGCTGTGGTAATGGGACAATCACAGACATAATCCCACTCCTGCATCCTCTGGAAGATCAGCATTTAGCTGCAGAGGCAGCAGCCTTCAGTAGCCTCAGCCCAGGCAAAAGGCAGTGTTGCTGCTGCCAGCAGCCAGGCTGAAAGCACCCACTCAGGGTAGCTTAAGACCAAATTTCTCACTCTTATGCTCCAGCTCTTCAGCAGTATAGAGCTGCTTTCAAGCAATAAGTCATTTATGTCTAGCTGCAGCATATTTATGAGAAAGAAATCCTGCCTTTACCTGAAGGAAAAAAAGCTACCTTAGAGCAACTACCTCTTTCATTTCACCTCGCTTAATGAGCACCAGCTATAGACATCCTTCTTGTAGCCACATTTCCAGGAGCATGAAGAGCTCTGCATGGTTCTGCAGGGTGCTTAGCTCTTAACCCTTCCCTCCACATTTGAGTGTGCATGACAAGTTAGGGGGGGAAAAAAAAAGTGTCTTTTAAAATTGTGGCAATTCATAGCAATCACATTTTGGGTCTTTCTAATCTGAAAACGCAATTCCCATATCTGTATGTGATTCATTGCAAATATTCCATCAAAATGTGCTGCAAGAGAAAACTGGTTTTATAATTGCTGCTCTCTTAATGGAGATCCCCCTGTGCTAGATTATGAGTGAATATTTTCCTCCTCAACAGCAGTAGCAAAGTCCATTTTCCTTGTCTCACACAACAGCTGAAAATTTGTACAGAAACCAAGTTTGTTTTCAACCTGACTCTTCCTATGAATTTGAGTTCCAAGGACCAGCACAATGGTCCAGCTATGACATTAACAGTGATAATGGGGACATGTAATTCGCCCAAGAATAATTTTCTAGGACACTTATGGCATTGAACACTTATTCAATAACAAAAAGTAGCAGATAAGCCCAGGTAGAGAGCACTTCTGCCTGGTATCTGCAGACACCACAATGCCAAGTGTGTCCTTTGCAAGTGGCATCTCTCTGGCACTGCCAGGCTGGGTAGAATTAGTTAGGATTTTGTAGGTTTTTTCCTTTATCTGTGGAATGTCAGCTTCCTACATTACATGGCTGATGTGAGCAAAACAAAGGTCTGCCAGCACTGGAAGGGAGCGCGATGGAGACATTCATTTCCCCAGAATAGGTAGTGTAACAAATCAATCCTGACTGCACTGATAAATTGAACTTCAAGCTTGGTGATACTGCTTTTCAGGTCTAATTCAGTGTAAGACACAGCAGGAAGGAAAGGCAAAAGCACTCGTTAGCATTTCGTTCTGCAAGGAGCTGCTCCCTGAGCAGGGGAGGGAAAAAAAAAAGAAGATATTTTTTTCGCCTTCTTTTTCATCACAGCATTGCAACGGTTTTAAGGAAGGTGACATGAGGTTCACAGGAATATGTGAGGGTGTATGTGCAGAGAGAGGTGCAGAAGAACTACTCAGAGATCACTGGCTTCTTGCCAAGCCCCAAACCTTGAGATGCGGTCATAATTTGAGCTCCTGGATGCCAACAAGAGAGAAATGTTGCTTATGG
This sequence comes from Cettia cetti, assembly GCA_013401135.1. NCBI lineage: Eukaryota > Metazoa > Chordata > Aves > Passeriformes > Sylviidae > Cettia > Cettia cetti. The sequence continues at coordinate 106,303 of VZUI01046618.1, forward strand.
GAAAAATCCAGTTCCCAGCAGTAGGAGGATTACAGAGCAGCAATGCTGTGGTATGCCAAGGGTGGAGGCCCTCAGGAGGCTGAGGCTGGGTCAAATCTTATCTCTTAGCAGAGCCCCAGGCTGAACACAGATCACTCCCTCAGGAACTACAGAAGTACTTCTTTTCTAAGTAAACAGCAAGTCCTGCTCTTGTGTCTGGCTCTAGTAGCCATCACCCTGCGGACTTCATCTTTCTCCCCTTGGCATTCTGGCACTGTAAATAATAACAAAGGGGATTTTTGCTCTCCAATTTTCTGAATCTGGATTAAAACATCGTACCTTTGTATCACACTCCAGCTTTTCACCCTCTTCCACACTGGACCACAGCTTTGCATTGAACCAGAGTCTAGAAGGACTAACTTAAGGAGAAAAGTCTCTACAGCCCTCCATGAAACACTGACCTCAACAGCTCACAGAAGAAATCAAGTAAGACTTTAGGTTTGCAAATTTTGAAATTCCATTGCCTGAATTGAGTCTCCTAGTGTGGTTGTAGAACTGGAGAGGAGGTAATTGAGGACTGGTGGACACTTGGATTTAGCAGTGGCTTTCACTCCACATCCCCAGGTTCTCTCTTCACTCCCATCACTGCCCTGTGCACAGATCTGTACTAGTGGGATACTTTGCACCAACTCTGCTCAGTGGGCAGTTTTCAGGCACAACCTGCCCCTGGAAACAGGCCTTTCCTTCCAAAAGCTTCAAAAGTTCTCATTTTTATGGTGCCAGTCCAATGACAACTTGCCCTTTAGAGGTCCATTGGTGGGTCATGGAGTTAGGATTACATATACTGCTTAATAATCAAAACCAAAGCAACATTATTCATTCCACACAGAGCATCTTGTGGTGTGATCAAAGACTGTTGACACAGCTTGGACAGCTATGACAGTACAGTAGCCACTTGTATGAATAGAATACCTCTCAGCAAGGGATTGCAATATGCTTTTAGGTAAAGCAGAAATCCTGGTGGCTCCATTGTAAAACTGGTAAAAGGCAAGATATGACCTCAAACAGAAAATTACACTGCAGTGTCTCAACAGCATTTAATTGATTACCCAGAAAGAAACACACAGATTGAGTATTTCGGCCTATCTCAAACCTGGGCCAGCTTGGTATCTCTAGGGTGGTCATCCCTAGCTGCCTAAGGGCAACAACCCCATGATCTTAGGGTGATTTGCCTTGTGGTTACTTGTGCCCAGAGGCCAACTCTTCCCCTTTTGCCTGAAACTGCCACAGCTCTTCACTGTAGCCACAACCTTTCCAGCTACACTTGTCATACCTGTGAGTCTTAGATCTTTTGGAATCCTGTTAGGCTTAAGAGTAAAGCCTGTCCTGTTGCCAGCTAGACAGAAGCCCTGACCATGCAGAATGCATGTGAGCAGTGAGGCTGACTGGTATCTGCTGTACCCCAACTGCACCCTCAACATGCGCACCAACTTGATCCAGGAAATGTGAAGTATTTCCAGTTGTGTGCGTATATTTGCAGCAATAAGCTCTAGCTGAAGACTTTGTTTGCAAAGGGTTGATTAGTTCCTTTCAATTCCATCTCAGCCTTACTGTTACAGTATACCTCACCATCCATCTCCTCTTCCCACTCCAGACATTATTTGCTATTCTTGCACCTGCCTTTTTCAAAAAGGACTTTTATTAGCAATACTAGTCTCAAGCCACAGACCCACTTTTCTTTCATTTCTGCTAGAGCAATACCACCCACTGCAAAGCTCAGCATCCCTGTAAATGCTGTGGTTACAAATGAATGCATCCTTCAGCAGCATTTCAGACCATTTTTTCACAATGCATGTTGTAAATGAGGAGTAATATATCTTCAGAATTGCCCAGAAAACATTATTCTGTTAGCAATATAAAAGCTTCACAGTGTCCAAGTAGGTGACCTTGCCAAAAACATTTTATTGTGAGCCAGATAATTCAGTTTGAATTGTACAGGGTTTGGTATAATCATTCCAGTAAAGCATTCTTTACAATTCTGTAACAGCAAGTCACATGGCTCAATAAAGTTTATTGCTGCAAATGCTTAGTGATTCATAGCATGGATGAATTCTGTTTCTTTCCTGGATCAAGTAATCAATAGCAAAATAATCTCCCTGCAATTACATTGCTCTGCATTAAAGAGGTGTGAAGTAAATAAGTACAAAATCTGATAGAAAAAACCCCAATGTGTACAACAGTAAAATGAACTGCAATTTGAAACTAGGTGTCCTGCACCAGTTTTGCACACAGCCTGTGGCGGGGCAATGTCCAGCACACTCCCAGCCTTAAATCTGCAACGAGCTCAGTTGGGACTGCCAGATTTCCCTTCCATCATGTCCAACAGAGCCTGCTGTGAACACTCTGCACCCACACAGGTCCTCCTGGACATTCCCATGGGTGCCAGGGACCAGCCTTCCCAAAACATGCTGAGAAAAGCAAGACCTACACTCCCTCAACTAACGGTTTTGGTTCTTCCAGCACTGCTTCTGCACACAGTAAATCAGTGTTTATAACATCCCCTGCTGAGTTGAGTGCAAATTAAATCAGGCTAATTTAGTTTGCACCATCATGTTCAGCTGCAAGTCACAAAAGGAAACAGAGGCGTGCCTTGAGAGGGGAGCTGCTGATGGAGCCTCCTCAGGAGCCTGGCAGGATACAGAGCCCTCGGCTGCTCCAGGGCCCTGGGTGTTCCTGCTCCCTCCAACCTGCTCTGCTTCACAGACCTGAACCCTGTGACTCCAAAGTAGGTCGCTCCCAAGAGATGATAGATATATCATCTGTAATAAACAAGTACCAACACAGCCATCTATTTATCTGGTTCTAACAGTTTTCTCATATAAACAGGATGAAAATGATATTGCTTAGAAACAGACTGTTCTGGGGAATAAAGTGCATGCTGTTGTTTTTACTGTTTAATGCCTCCTGACTGGGAACACTTATATGCAAAGGAGTTCCTCTATAAATATGCTTATGCTATTGCTCAGGCCTCAGTGCAGTGCTAAGCACATCCCTGAGCTCAGTCATGCCCATGTTTACTTTCTTAGCCACAGTCCACTTCATTCCTGAATCTCACATGCACTCTGAAAAAATATTTATGAGATTAAGCACCTAAAAAGTCACAAAAAGCCAGAGGGAAGGCTGCCTATGCAAGCTTAATATAACTCCTTCCTACAAAGGTCTTAAGAGTATGGGCTTTCATTATATGCTCATTTCCACTGGAGCTCTGTTTCATTTAGCACCCAGACTAAGACTAGGCTGTGCACTGTAAAGGAACCTCAATTGAACTGTCTGCAGGAATGCATAAAGGAAAAAAAAAAAAAAAAAAAAAAAAAAAAAAAAAAAAAAATCAAAGCAGCAACCTGTAACAGGCACTTAGCGTGGAAATTTCCAGGCCAAATAAATGAAGGGTAAGAAAGTGCAAAAGGTTCCTACAGATAGATGTATCAAGTAACTCTCTCATGGATTTGGACATGGATAGTCCCACTTATACCATGTTCTGTCTCTAATGCTGTTCACAGCTATGCACTTGGGTAACACTATTTAATTAGCTACAAGCTACATTTACCTGCATCCTTCAGAAGAACACACACATACTCTCTTACCCTATATGAAATAAATACCCAAATGTTTTATCAGACAGCTCCTGTATCACCCTACTGAGAACATTCATTCCCTGCCAGTCTCAGGTGACTTAATATGGGATCAGTTTACTTTTCATTGTACTGTACTTTTCAATCTGCAGAGAGAATCCACTGCCTTTCTGAAATAAAGGCACAATCATCACACAACAAACAGCTGGAGACTCAGCTCATCACTTGGTCAAATCAAATTAGGGTCACTTCAATAGGGCTGTGTTAACTTATAAAAGCTAAAGAGATGGTTTCAATGCTTGCAAATCATCTTTCCAAGTCAGGGAAGAGTGTTCATTCCTTCTGTGAGTCTCCAGCTCAGAAGCATACAGATTCCAGTTCTCTACTATGGGCTAGCAGCTACAGCACTGGGATCCCTCTATCAGGTGACAGTCTACTCAGGACAGAGGCCATTTCCTTCCCAGACCCAAGAGCCCCATCAGCACAGCCTCTGGGCACTGCCACAATGCGTGCTTATAACAGAAGCATTACATCAGCATGATGCGGGGGACCCCAACAACTCGGCCACCATGCTCCGAGGGGTCAGGCTGTGCACTTGTGGTGGTTGCTATCCAATGGTCTCTCCTCAGTAGGGTTGTCTGAAGTGAAAGAGGACTCAAAATAAATATGTTAATTAGCAAAAACTTCAGTTCACCAAATCTATGGTTATCAGGTTAAGCCTCCTTGAGGGAAAGATTGTTCATACAAAATAAAAAGCTGAAACAAGGCAGCCTTCCTTGTCCTGGTACAGGTCTGGTTGTCTCCTCCTCTACAGCATTGCTTCAGGAATAAAGTGTCATCATCATCCACTGTAAAATAATATGGAAAGGAGGTTGAAATAATCCATCCCTGTGAGAACTCTGCCATACTCTCACCTGGGCTGGACTACAGAGCATTGGAGATATTCTGCCTCCAAAAGAAATAGAATCCATAATAAAGCAGAAGATTTAGAAGCCTGAACCTCCTTTTGCTGTTTGTAACATGCCCTGGAAGTGGTCAGTTAAAGATAGCTTTTCTAAGGCTACAGAATAAAACCCACGGTGCCACGTGCAGTAAAGGGGCTGCAGCTGACCGTGAGGGAATGGGCTTTACCTCAGATTCCCGGAGATATATCCCTTTGCCATCTTGTGTTAAATTGCGAAAGGCCTCTGCAAAAGAAGTAAATGAGGAGCATTAACTTGATAGCCAAGAGATCACCACAGCCAAGGCACTGTCTGGGAAAAAACCCCAAAGGCACTTTGCAGGCTTTTCTCAAGGGCATGTGAGCTTCTCTGTTCTGTCCCTGGGAGATTCCTGAAGGCTGGAACACTTGGAGCACCTGAATAAAGTCAGGCATGTTACTGTCTGCCCATCCATCTGTAAAACCTCAAAATGCTGGTGGTTCCAATCTTACCCACTACAATTATGAAACATGTGCTAAGAATCTACAACATGATCTGAATATCAGCTGTCTCATCATCAAACTGGAGTCCACCAAAGACTATTTCAAAGCTTTCTTCTTCATGGAAAAGGTGTATTTCAAGGCTGTCTTCTTCATGGAAAACAAATAGTTTTCATCTGCAATTTGCCTACCTCTTCCTACAGAAGGCTGGTGCAAATGTGTACAGCGCTTAATCTCTCTGATATGTACACCTTGGATGTCTGTAGGAAGAGACTGGTGGGGAGGTAAAGAGAGAGCTTTTCTTCCTCTGTATCTCTCCCTTGTTTTAAATTGATTATTCTTGCTTTATTCAGAAATCTGGTCCGGCAGTTTTGACCTTACCACTGCTAGTGGGAACAACATCAGAGGGGCCAAGGCTCAGCCGGCAGCCCAGCTTGCCTGGCCAGACACGGAGCACCAGCCTCACTCACCTCCCATGATCTCCACTCGAAGCATGAAGAAAACAAAGCTCTCAAAACTGATCTGCAAGTCAGGGTCACCATATCTGATTGCCATCAAATTACAGACTTCATTGCTGAGTGAAATGCCTACATAAAATGGGGGAGAAAAAAAGGAAAACAGAATGAGATGGCACAACTGAATGGTCTTCATCCCTTCTCCAGCAGCTTTGTTTTTCAAGCCTGGCCTAAGGTAATCAAATATTAGCCAGTGCAAATGAGATCTCTACATGAAGATAGATACCTTCTCCAAATCTAAAAGGCTTCAGGTCTGCTCCCCTATACTTACAGTCCTCCCAGAGTTGGAAAAAAATACAAATAGGCCTCTTTTGCTCATGGGATATGAGAGTAATAGCAGCAGCTGGGTTTAAGAGCAATATTCACAAGAGGGTAGGAAAGGAGATGAAAAAGAAAATCCAGAGGAAGTTGATACAGAAAGCATCAGTCCCAATGTCGAGCAGCAGCAGCATTTGCAAGGAACAAAAGAATTCTCTATTCATGGCCTGGGATTTTAGTTTGCTTTAGCAGAGGTCTGCCTGGGTTTCTCACTGTGCTTTCACTGACTCAGATGAACTGGGTGGATATGCAGCAAAAAGAGGAATGATATTTAAGGTGTAAACATGCAAAAGAAGCTACAAGACTGAGCTCCAGCCCCCACACAACACCCAGCAATAGCAACAGAGTTCGGTCCAGTGTTTGGACCCATATGTATCATCTTCCATTTCTAGATCAAGTCTCAGACACTGCACTAGTGAAGTCTGGCACCAATACAGCCTCCGTGCAAGTCCCACACTTCCAGATTTGGTCTCTGAGCTGTCGTTTTCAGCAGAGGCAGGAATTTAATAGGAGCTAGATCTGGCCTCCTGCATCCCCACAACCCCACAAAATCTTTTGAAATTCAATTAGCAATACACAGGAAGGGATTTAAAAATTGCATCTGAAATAGGCAGACACTTCAGTTTCAGACAACTCTCAGTGTGAGACAACACTGAGAAAAGAGAGGGCAGTCCATCCCATGGAAAAATAATTTTCAGATGTGTTTATGCAGCTAAAGAAGAAAGAAAACATAGCCAAGGCCATGCAAACTATAATGTTTTCCACTCCTCCTGAGCTCTACACACATTTATCAATATGTTTCCCAGCCCTGTGCTTTTTTCAGCTTTCATGAGCAAGAAGATGACTCTTGCCAAAATATTCTGTGGGCTCACCTGTCTCCTGTACAGCTGTGTGCAGCTCCACAAGGTCAAGCTTTCCTGATCTGTTGGTGTCTCTCTTCTGGAAAACTTCCTGTGTGATGAGGGAGCATTTTTAAACAAACCAAACTACTCAAAACCTCTCAGGTGACACCAAAGGGATTTGTGAGCAGGAAGATATTGAAAGGGGTACAGAAATTACTGTCATACCAAATAGAAAAGCAGCCTTTTCCACAGGACTCTGAATTCCTGGATACTCAGTGTGCCAGTGGCATTCAGCTTAGTGAGAGAATTAAGGTCAAAATATCTCAATTAAACCTTTGAAAGCAACCATTACATATATTAAAAAATGAAAAAAGAAGAAAAAAGCAAACCAAAACCCCAAACAACGCAAAAACTTGCGGCCATTCTAACATCCATGCAACTATAATATGAGGATAATGATTTCTTAGTCCATGTGCCTATTTATAGGCTTGATCCTCCTCCCACTACAGCCAATGTAAACCTGGCTGCTGATTTCAGAAGTGGCAGGAATCAACCCTTTCCCAAACCAGCTCCATTCTGTCACAGCTGAACTGTTATTATGGAGGGTGAAAAGTTCAATAAGCAGGGCCATGTCCTGGTGGTAAAGAAATCACAGTAACACCCAGTCTGGCCTAAGAAATAATGCTCTGGTAAAGTATTATATGAGTCAGAAGTATCACTTATGACAAGGATACATCCAGAAGTGCCAAGATACCCTGGCAAGAATCCAGACTGAAATTCAGGCGAAAACTCTGGAAATCTGAAGAGAAAAAAAAAAATTGTTTTGGGGAGTCATTGGACATCTCTCAGAAAAATGGCCCCTCACAAAATTCCCCCCTTACTTAAGAGGGCTCAGGCCCCAAAGCCTTCATGAAAGTTTACACCCACTTGAGAAGATGTATCATTTATGATGATAAAAATATGAGGCAACAGGATGGATTCTACTAGTCTCAGAAAATCCAATATGAGCTCCCTGCAGGCATGTAATATAGAATGAAATATGGTACACTATCTCCAGCTATTAGAGAAAATGGAAGGAAAAGGACGTCCAAAGCTCTAATCCCAAACAGAATTTACTGCATGACCTTGAGCAGTCACTTGACCTGAAGAGCTTTGGGGAACAGCACTGCAGATTAATTGAAACCCTTGTACTAAGCATCTCTCTCTCTTTCACAGACACACTGCCAGCTCTGTTAATATAATTAAAAGTACAGGCACTGCTGAAAACATGATGCTGCCTCAAAGCTTAGAATTCCTGGTTCACATATAAGTTACATGAAGAATAATAGAAATAGGCTCTAATCTCACTGCAAATCATGATTACAGTTGATCTGTACCTTCCACAGAGTAAGAGACAGAATCATAATTCACCAATCCCTTCTCTGCAGGAAGTCAAGATGCTTTAATAATTTTCATACTGTAATTCCCTGTTTAGTAAATATGAATCATGTTCTGTAAAATTTTTTAAATTGTTGTCTTAAAATCAATAACTTAGGAAAAGTAAAGACTCCCTGTTCAATAGTTTTCTCACAGATAAGACAGCACCTGGTGGCTCAGTTCACAAGGACAGAATTATCCTTGTCCACCTTTGTAGAAAAGAGAGTAATATCAAATTCAGTTTAAGTGGAAAAGGCATCACATCAGTCTTTTGATCATCTTTTTGTTGCCTGTAATGGCTGGATGGAGTATTTTCTATGTTGCATATTGATTGTTATCAGTAAAGAAACTGGGAAGAAAAATCTGGATTCATCATTACATCTGTAATTTCATTGTCATTGTTCAGAGAAAACAGCCACTGCAATGCCTCACTGCTCTCCAGGTAGTGTTATTTCTTAGCAAGGCCCACATTATGAGCCTGTGGAGTGCGCTGGGCTGCCCTCACAGAGAGGACGCCACACAGGAGAGACAAGCTCAGAGCTCAGCTGGCTCTCACAAGCACAGGTTACAGAGGCCACCTGCACCTCATTCTGTCCCCCAACACAGAGCAAGGAGCAGCCCTGAGCATGCACAGCAGGGAAGAGTGAATAGAAACAGCAGCAAGGACCAGGCACATGAAAGTAAAAACAAGACCCTCCTCCACCACACAAATTCCTACAGACCAGGCTTTCCACATCTTCTAATTTGGTGCTGCTGAGAGGGCAGCAGTGGCACAGGGTGAGATGAGACACAGTTTCAGAAGCAAGGCTGAGGTCAAGCTGGGTTTGGCGGCCAAATTAAGAATCTGCATCCATACTTGTTCTCCCCCCTCATTCTTTCAGTTGTTGAAATTCAAACTAGATTAGCTCTGCTTATAACATTTCTGCCATGTTGATTCACACCCCAGCAAATCCTTTTGCTCTGGAAATCTAACATGGCATCAGAAGAGTCAGTTCAGTCAGACTGAAGCCAGCTTCTCTTCCCAGAATTCAAGAAATAGATACAGGAGCTGAGGCTTTTATATGAAGGGGCTTATTTTACAGAAACATTATTTCTCAGCACTTACCTCTCCAAGATATATTATTCAAGATCCTCTGGAGCTGAACAGCATTTATTTCAGGATTCTGTGATACAGAAGAGAATATTTTTTTTCCTAAGTATTAAATCACTTTTCTCCCTCTTTTGTTTTCCCAGCATGTCCCATCTTCATTCTCTGCTTTTTTGGCCCCACTCCAGCCACTGTGAAAATCGATAGAGAAGATTCCCTCTGAGTATGACAAGATTCTGAGCCTGCAAGAGCTGCAGGGTGCTCTGGGCTAAGTTCTCAGGGCTCCACACATATCTATGCAGTAGTGCAAACTTCCACTGAGTGAGTCTTGGTAAACTTTCAGCCCTGGTGCCATCTGTCCCATCAAGCACACTATCAAGAGACCTGCTTCAAATATTCCCCTTTTGTCATTTACTTACAAACAAACAAACAAAAAAGAAACTTTAAAATCCTTCTCCCCAAACTTTTCGAAGCAGAGACTTCCCCTCCCACTTGTCATACTAAAGTTTACAGATCTTCTAGAAGCTGCAATAATGATTTGTTTGGAGGATTTTTTAAAATGTCACTCTTCAAAAATGAAAGACTGCTTTCAGATCATTGAGACATGCCAGGGTAAAGCCTTCAGAAATGGCAGTAACTGCCTCTGCCTCTGTGTGTACTTGGATATCCTGACAGCAAAGGACCACCAACTCACAGTACGCAGCAATTTCTAGCACATCAAAGCCACACCATCCTCAAAACCAAAATCTTAAACAAGGGACAAAAAGTGAAAGCATTCCTTGTTTTTAGTAACAGCTTCCATCAAAATATTCCTGTTAAAAGATGAAATTTATTTTTGTGAGATTGTGTTTGCCAAATACAGGGTATGATGCCAAATAAATGCAGTGACCTTTTCTGAAAGGTGAAACACTTGCATCCCTCACCACAGCCAGTGGGATCCCTGGTGAGCTCCATCTCAAATTAGGCCAGAGAAATCACTAAAAATAATCTTTCACAGTAAGGATCATATTTTACTAGGAAAATTAGGGGGAAAAGATGATGGGATACCCAATATCTATTTCACCTCTCAAGGCAGGTTAGTTGCCATCCAACTGTGATGAAGTGTATATTAGACAAGGTTCGATATTTCAAGGGTGCTCTCTAAAGGTAACTTTTCCCAATGAATGTAAGAATGCCCCAAAGGATAGGATGGACCCACACAGCCCATCACTTTGTCCCCGATACAGGCAACAGGAATTAATGTTTAGGGAGAGCACGTGAGCCTGGTCAGCTTCTGTAGTCCATTCTGCTGTTTCCCTGTTGGAAAAGTGATCTTAGAGGGTACATCCCTGCTCAGTCCTCTAGCATTTGTTTCTGGACTTTCTACCCATCAGTTTGCCAATATCTCTTGATGTGTGTGTGATATTGTCACATTCCCATTAAGTTCCAGGCATTGACACCCCGTTGTGCAGGGAAGTGTGCCTGTCTCAATGCTATCACATTGCTAAGCCTTACAGGCAAATCTGCTGTGTGGAATCATCATTGTACACAGAGTCCAACCTCCTCTCCATAGCCCCTCTCTGCTCCCCACACATCCACAGACCTCCCTTGAACATCCACATGCTTTTACCTTGACACAGCTACTACAAACAGCTCTGGAGGAGTTTACTCATGCAAGCCATTACCTGTTCAAAATGCTTTGTGAAGAAATCCTCCCAAATCTTGCCTTCATACCTATCAACAATTTCCTTTGAAGGTATAAAAAAAAAATCATTAACTTGCAGAAGAAAAGCATTGTCAACCAAATTATTAAAGATGCTTTCCCAGAATGGCATTCCATTCTCTGGCCTTTCCACCCTTTACCCACCACTGCAATCAGTGTTACATCACTAACACAGCCCATTGCTAAGATACCTCCCTACATCACAGAACATCTATTTCTTGGAGAGAAATACTCAGATAACATTTAGTGGGGAGAAACCTTCCCCTCACCCCACTCTAAGAATGTGGGAAGTGTGGAGCTCACTTGGTGTCAAGAAGGCTCTCTGTTCTTCTCTATACAGTCCAACAGAGGAGATGAAAGAAGGAAAGGCCTTTTTCATGCCAGGGGAACAGACTATGCTATCAACTCTCTAGCACAAACTGCAGATGTGCAGGCATCTAGTCCTTCTGGAAATAACCTTTAGGCCATTGCATGGGAGGAGTACTGCTAAGGTCCCATAATGTCTTCAAAACGTTCTAGGCTTGAAAACAGGAAGAAGTGCAAGAATGGACCATGAGTATCCAAAAAGCCATGAACAGGAAAGACTGCAGAGCAATTAATATGGTGTCACTAAAAGATGTTTGCAAAAACAGCAACTAAACCGTCTAAAGTTTTGCCTGTCCCCCACATTTGATTGCATCTGTCCCCTTGGTCCAAAGGATTCTGTCTATAAACCCAGACTGTGCTTTCAAGTGCTGCAACACAAGCATTGACATTCTCACTCAGCGTCTCCTCTAGGGCAGAGCAACAGCAAAAACCCAACATACAGAGCTGTAGATTCCCCTCACGCCCACTCACCTTAGAGAGAGTGAAGCTTGTGTTCCCACCCATTTCCCTGGAGATGAAAAAAAGCAGACACATTAAGGACAGATATCAGAGTTGTGTCTTTGTCTCACTACAGGTGTCATTCCCCTCCCCTGGAGGGGGCCCCAACCTGCTCTTCCTGTTTTATTCTCCGGTGTTACAGTTGCAGTAAGGCCCCATAGAGGACCCCAAAAGCTGATGGCATTTGAAGTATCCAAAGCACCATTTCTTTACAAGCAACCATCCTAGCATTGCCAGCAGGGAGCTCCTGGCAAACTAATGGAGCTAAAAAGTTAAAGAGCTCTTATCCTTCTCACAGTCTCAAACATGAGCACATTGAAAGGATTGTGTGGGCCAATCTCAGCCTTTTTTGAAAGGATAAGGCCAAAAACAGTGCTTCAACCACTGAAAATCCTGTGGCAGGAGAGATCCAAAGCCATGTCCTTTGAAAGAGATTGTGCTGCTTTTTGCAGAGTTAAGTCTTTATGCTGCCCCTATTGGACTAGAAACACCAGACTCTCCCAGAGAATTAGGTGCTGGCAGAGGGCAGCACCATCTCACCGAAGAACGTGCTTCCTGGAAAAGACCCGCAGGATGAACTCGGACTCTTGCTGAGGCTCCAGGGTGGATGGGACAATGACATAGACACAAGGCTCCAGATGGAAGTCATGAGTCACTTCCCGCTCATCAAGGAAAACCTGGTGCTTGTTCACAGGCTGATGGCGGGTGAAGAAACCTGGGGGCAACTTCCTGTTGCTCTCCTGGTACTGTTCAGGGAAGAAAGGCAAGAGAATGGTGCTCTGCCCCAGCTGAACACATGGGCAAAAGGCACGTGGAGGAGTCACGGGCAGGGCACAGCCGGCCTGCCTTCACATCTCAGCCTGTTCTACAGCAGGTAACAGAGCCCAAAGGACTCAGTCTCTTCCCAGACCATGGTGATTCTCACTATGCAGCACCCTTGCTCAATACTAACATGACAAAAGACTGGGCTTCCTGCAACTTACAGAAAAACCTTACATTACCTGTAAGGAACAGCAGCAAGAACAGGGGATTCTTGCTGAGAAGTCGTTCCTGTCAATGTGGCTTCTGCAAAAGTCTTTGCCATATGTGCCAAAATGACTGCAGGCAGGAACTGCTCTAGACACTGCCCTTCACTGCCCAGAACACCTCTTTTCCCACAGGAACAACATACTTTGTCCCCAGCTTGTCCTTTGCACTAGGGATCTCGTGGCAGAGGATTTTTCAGAACACCTGTGATCTGAGCATACTGCAGAAGCAACATAAGCCCTCGTCCTGACTTCATGCAAGTGTCCTTGATCCGTCTGGCACTCTTTGCTCTGCAGTCCTTTTTCTGCCACAGGATGATGGATAAAGTGTTGATCCAGGCAACATGGAACTAATTTTAATGCCACTGAGTGCCCAGTATACCAGCCCAATAAATAATCCTGCTAGCTAAAACTACTGTCACCTTCTGATCTTGGCTGTTCCTCAAAACATTTAGCCATTTTACTCTGCAGCCTCATGGGGAGATGCTATTCCTCTTCCTTTGCCAGTATTTTTCTTACTAATAGAGCAATCTTTCTTATGAAGGTTTCAGGGTTACTCCTCCTCATGCCCCCTATGTTAAATTCATAGTTTTATATTCCAGTCAATACTCTGTTGACAGCAGTTCCAATACCTTGGATGCTCTCAGCTTGCCATCTCTCTGTATTGATCTTGGCAACCACTACAAACCTGAAATTGAAGTCCTGGCTGCCACCATTCCCACTAGGGCCACACTCAGACCCCCTCTGCCAGAAAGTTTACCTTGAAGGTAACCCTGCTAGTGCCCAAGATATCCAAGTCAGGAAGTAGTGCCATCTTACCTCATGGTTACCACACTGTGTCTACAGTAACTAGGAACATAGTTGTGCTGCCCTAACCACATACACAAACGAGTTCTTTGCCAGCCCAAGTTCTCATTTAAGGGGTGTACTCTTATTTCCATATTAACAGAGTGGAAGATGTCCCCTTTAAGACAAAATGAGCTAAATATTTCCCTGTTTTAAATAGCCCTCCGAGGACACAGCCAAAATCAGGACTTACACAAGGATTTAACTTCCAGGGCCCCTTCTTAGGTGCCAAAGGCTCTTGGAGAAAGAAAATGCTAGAAGTACAGTTGACCTGAAGAAACTGAAAACACTGTACCATCAGACAGCCAGGAACCTGAGCTCCCTAAGAGATCTTTGACTCGCATGGGGCACAGGCTCTTTTCCCACCTCATGCCAAGACTGGAAGGCAGCAGAAAGGCAGCTCTGACTCCCATGACACAGCCAAGAACTGGGGCACCATCCCACAACTGCAGCAGGGCTGAAGCGCTCATCAGGTAAAGGCTGATGCTACTTCTAATACCTTTGAAGACCCAGGACAGAAGCTGAACAACTGATACCTCCTCCCAAGGCTGATGAGCTCTCCTGATACAGCTGCTTTTCAGTAGTCAGAGGATGGTTCTGCATTAATAGTGCCTTGCTGTGGTGCCTCACTGAATTCAAATATTGTCACTCACTGTCAGCCAAGGAACAAAGGCAAACACACCACACATTCAGCATTGTCTTAACAGCTGCACCAGCCCAGGTCCCCCAGACAACAGCCAGCAGTGGTGACAAGGGACTCACCTGTAGGCCCACCTGCAGGAAGAAAACAAACAGATCGTCTGTCAGTCAGGACCTCTGTGTCTCACAAAACACAGCCAAGTCGTTCCTGGGAAGCAGAGCAGCTACATACATCTATATGGAGTCTTTGCCTTCAGAAAACTCTGTCCCTCCACCCAAAAACCCTTCCCCACAGTCACCTCTCCATAACTGTACAAGCTCACAGCAGGAACAAGACCTGTGGCTCTGTTCAAGGGAGAAGAGTGGCTCTCAAAGTATTCAGATAAGCAGAGAACTGAAGGTAGGAAACTCTCACTCCTAGTGATATCAATTTACCCCTGGATACACAGGGAGCTAGCAGTATGCACACATAAGCAGCTGCCACATCATACTAGGAATACTTTTTAGGCACAATTTTACAATGGTTGGAAATAACCTGATGGCAGAGCTCTTCCTGCCCCAAAGTAAGGGAACTCCTGGCACCCTCTTCCAGCTATTGGACATACCCTCAGAGCCAGCAAAATAAATCACCTCTGCAGAGGGACACACAGCATGCTAGAGAGGTAGCAAGGGAGGCACAGAGCCCAAGGGAGCCTAGCCCAGACGTGTGAGGAGACTGGGCACAGGCAGGAGGGAAAGAGAAGAGCTCACCCATCACACAACAACAACTCCTGGCCTGCAGAGCACTGCAATTTACAGGGGCTGAACGTTTTCCTGTTTGGTGAGAGCAAGAAAAGCAAAGCAATCCTTTGCACCTTATAGAGCAAAAATCCAATGAAAAGGTGAGGGGCTCCATTCCGGTGCTTGGTGCTGTGTTTCTGCATGAGGGATATAACCACATTGCATGTTCTTGGGCTTTTCTTACTGTCCTCAACTGGCAACACATTCAGCCAGTACTGAGGGTTCATCCAAAAGTTGCCTAAGTAAAAGAAGAAAAAATTTTGATGTCATTTTCCATCACAAAATTGATTGCCAGCTTGTCACACAATTGGACTGAACAGATCACAGGTTGTCTGGATCTCCAGACCCCCCAGGAACTTGATTTTAAGGTGCATTTTACAAGTTTAGCAGTGCAACTACTATCTAAGACAGGAGAAAGACCCAGGAACATGGAACTATACTTCTGCTGACATGCAGCTAAGAGCTCATTTTGCTTATTAATGTATCACTATTCCTCTCTCACCCTGGTGTACGGGCTAGCTGACTTTAGACTCCACCTGCTCTGCTTCCAGTAGAGCTGAGCCTCTGACTGTTTTATTCACTTTACTTAAAACACACTCCCCAGAGGTGCTGAGGATGCAAATTTTAACAGACAGATTTAATGCCCTAGAGCAGATCAGTGCTGGCAATTGATCCTGGGATCCTAAAGCTTATTTCATGCTATAATCAGCCCACTGCCCTATGATTGCAAGCAGTGCATCTTGTGAGAGCAGAAGCCAGTCAAAGTCCTTCAGCAGCTTGTTTCTGATGTTTGTGCCAAGGCTTAAACAGGAAGCACGTGTTTCTGTTATCAATTTTATGTTAAGAGGTTATAAGGAGCTGGTAAGTGAGTCAGCAGAGCATCTAAAGTCAGTTATCCAAAAGAGGACCCCTCACCATTACAGAATCCCAGACTTCCTCCTGCTGTACTTCCTTTAACCCATCTCCCACTCTTCAAGGAGTACATCCACTTTTTCCCATCTTCCTGGCTCATCAGGTCTGGAGTTAATTTACAGATCACCAGATCTACAAAATGAATCTTAAAATCTCGCAGAGACATCCTGGGAAGAGAGTGCCAAGAGACATCTTGTCAGCAGTTTCGTTTAGTCCATATGGCTCATAAAACGAAAAGAAAAAGGGAGAGGGGAACTTCGAAGCCACACCATTCTGTGTTACATATGGTAATGCTCATATTTTATTAGGCAGTAAAGAAGAAAGCGTCTGCTTCCACAGCAGCATCTAGGAATAGCTAATGCACGACTAAAACTTCGGCAAAGGATAGCAGAACAGAGAATAAAATAATCTTGCCAGCAAACGGAGTGCAGTGAAATGACAGGGGCGGCAACATTGCCACCTCGTGGCAAAAGCTGTGGAGAAACCGCAGACAAACAGGCATACAAGAGCTTTCCGAAGCTAAAAAACCCAAAAAGAAACGACAGAAGCTCCAGGGGCTGCCCTTTATCTCCAGCAGCCCCGGGAGACCTACCAATGTCCTGCTTCTCCCTCGTTCCTGCACTGAAGAACAGTGCACCCCATGTCTGCACAGCCGCTGCTTCTCACAGGATCAAGCCGAGAGGAGCACGGGCTGCTATAAAGCACATTATCTATGCCTTGGCCTAAGGGGCAGTGTGCTGCTTCAGCTCCAGCTGCAGCCCAGGGCTACCGGCAAAGAGGGGGGAAGCAAGACTGTGCCATTACCAGAATTCTCCATCCTCTTTCTTTTTCCTCAGCAAAATCTTCTCCTTTGGGCTCAGCAACTCCCACTTGTAAGAGCTAAGGGGAAAAACATGAGGTGACTAACCAAATGTGGCCACAGATTCAAGGCAGAGGACATAACCTTCCTCTATAAAAAGAGGCCAAATCTCTGTTTCTACATAGCTCCATGCTTATTCCCCACTATGCCTTCAGCCACACAAGACTCCACAACCACCCTGGGTCCCATGAGACATAGCTACATGGCTCCAGTTTTCTCCAGCAGAAGCCAGAAATGTTCCATTTCCATCAGCCAGCCCCTTCACTTGAACACGCAGCTTCCAAGTACTTAAAATATAAAAATCTAGACCTGCTTTGTTGGTTAATTTTCTGTCAAAGGAGACATAATAGGAAGAGTGTTTGGCATAATGAATGAATGACTAGGACAGCACAAGAGGCAGCTGGGAGTCGTTTCAAAGGCAGGCCTGCAGTATGTTGCTCATTATGCTCTTCAACAGAACAGCTGGTGTGTTGTCATTATGTGACAGACACGCATCAGAGAAGTTACTGCTCTGCAGACAAGGTGAAAGTCATTCACATTCCCAATGACCTCTGTACTTTTCCCTCCTTTCTATACCCCGCCTCAGCAAACAACTTGTGCAGGGAATGAAGTGAAGCTTGGAAGCAAGAAACATGCTCCACTTCAGAGGCACAGGACACAAGCTTACAGTTGCCCATGGTCTAGATTGCAAACCACTGTCTTTCATGGGTCCCAATTAAAAAAAAAAAAAAATTAAAAAAATCAGGTAGATGCAAATATAGAGCCCATTTACCTCTCTAGTTGCTTCCTCTGATCTCATGCCCAGCTGTACTTCCCTGAACAGCCAGGAGAGAAGACCCCTTCCTAGCTAACCCAATTCCAATACCTTAAAGCCTGTGGAAGATTTTTCCTGAGCCCTCCCGTGATAAACAACTCTGTCCTGAAACAGGTTTTTTTTCAAGCCTCCCGCACAGCTATCTGACCCTTTGCATGCTCTCCAGATCACAGTAAGGTGGTCAGAGTCTCATGCTCACATTGTGTTTCCTCTGGCATTTAGTGAAAGGAAAAGTAGAACTGATCTGATTGAGGCTGCACGTGTGAAGTGAGGCCAGCTATGGCAGCACTTTCTGTTGGTGACATAAATCCATGGAGTCATTGCTTTGACACCAGAAGGCCTGTGCAAGCAACTGTTATCTTACTGCTGCCCTCAACATTAATTCATGCCTGAAGATGGCAGCATCTTTCCTCCAAGAAACCTTTCCTCCACTCAGTGTCACACCTTTCCTTTTTTAAACTCACCTGTCACTCCAGTCTCCTTTCCATTCAATTTTTCCCCATGGATTTCTCAGTCTCACTAGGTTTTCTGGTCCATATTGACAGGTCACCTGCAGAAAACAGTAACACTGTGCTTACCAAGGTCTCAGCAGTTCTCATCTGGTTTATATCATTGTACTAGATCAGATATTAACAACGATTTTGCTTGTTCTCTTAGATGCCAGCAAGTATGATGATAAATATCTTTGAACACGCAACTCTGAATGCCAGCAACAAAGAGATTAAGGTGCTTCATCTTACATTCTAAACTGAAATCAGAGACATGACAGATTCCTAATCTAAAGGCTTGACTGTACATTCCTCTTTTTTTTCCAACATCTGCTCATTTTTGTACTCATATGAAAGCCAATCCCTACCCCAGTGCAATGGCACAGCACAATGCAGCCCCCATGGGTGACCACACAGACTAATGCCTCCTGAACTGGGATGCCATGGTGGGAGGAGAGGGAGCCAGGCCAATTAGGGGCTTTGTTGACAGTGCTCAGCAGAACAGCTGACTTCACACTGTTTCCACATGCTTGGACAGTCCCTTTGGACTGCCTGGCTCTTTATCTCATCAGAGGAGCCGGACTGACATACACATTGTTGAAAAACTCCTCCTGCTCCTCCTGTGGGAGACACAGATGTGCCTCATCCAGCTCATCTCTTCTGCCCTTCCTAGTATCTCTTGCTACAGGTACTGAACATGCTTTCACCAAAATGTCGAAAGCCCCACAGAGTCTTTGCCATCCTTGTCAACCTCCTCTTGAAGCTGGACAAGACAAGTCACCCACCAACTCAGGAGGACATCCCTACTCTTTGGGATGTATTATTTCAAGTCCTTTACCTCCTTTATCCTAAGGGGACTCCCAGCAATTGTTCTGCAGATTAGTGGGGTTCCCCTGCACTGTCTGTACAGGAGCACAGTTCAGTTCCCTTACTGCACCCCGACTCACATTTCTATCAGCAGTTTTTCATGCTTTGGCCTTTACATCCTTACTTCTCTATGGCTTCTCGGGAAGGTTTTTTACCCCAAGTAAAAAGCACATCCCCAAGCTTCAGCACAACCTCACAGCAGCCCCAAAGGCCAGTCCGTTCATTCTTAACAGCTAAGGTGCATTTCTAGGTGATGGTCTCAGCAGAACCCTGTGAATCATTCCACCCCTAAAGGTACACTGATCCATAACGATTGCCCTTCACATCAAGGCCTCAAAATTAAAATGGACACACTTAAAACATGAAGCTTAACAAAGCCCACAGTCTCTTTTAGCCTTAGACTACGAAAAGAGTATGGGGAGGAGATATTATAATTGCTCTGATCAATGGTTAAACCTGTGAATGCAATAAAAATTGCCAATATCCAAATTAACCTGGACCCAGGACATTTGGGCTGGTCTTACCTTTCTAATACCTGTTACTGTGTAGGCATGGCCAGCAACAAGCCCATTCTTCAGGACCTTTGTTGTCTGCATACAAGAAAAAGAAACAGAAGGGAAACAAACCTCTAATTCTATCCCTACTCATACAGCAATACCAGAGACCTGTACTCCTACCATGGCTTTCAAAGCAAATGGAGAACAGAAAATGAAATAAATAAAAAAACTGGAGCTCCTAAGAGCAGGTTTTGCAGTATGCTTGGAATTGGAAGGTTGATTGTTAATGGCCCTTCCTAAATTGTGGATCTTCAGCTAGAGACCATCTCACTTAAGGGAAGTCCAGGAGGTTAGGTTTTGATTTTCAGAAAAGTAGCTTCCCAACAGCTGAGGTGGTAGCATAAAACTTGGAAGCCAAGACTTTAATTTATGTTCTGAATGACTCAGCTCTCTACCTTAGCTGTAACTTTATTCCATGTGTGTCTCTACCTCACTGCACCATCTATAAAAATGGAAAATTTATTTAATAAAAATGGGAAAATGCAGTAGGTCTCTATTTAATAGAATTTTTTTGATAGATAAACCAGTTCCTAAACATAACAACAGGGAGCTGAGAACATCAGGGAATCAATTCCATGAGCAAAGCTTGACATGAAGAACATGACTTCTACAGAAAGCCAGATGTAGCAGCTTTGATACATTTTTGAGTCACAATGACCAGCTGAGCAGAAGGAAATTGGTCTGGAAAGGTTTTTAGGTGTAAGGCCATTTGATGTCACTCCAAGCCTCACCCCTAAGTGTGTCTGATAGCCCATGAGAGATCTGCTGTAGGTGGCTCTTGTCAGGATATCCCACAGATCAGGAGGAGCTTCTGCAAGCTTGATCCTTGTATTGACACCCCCTGTAAAATCCACCAAGGCTTCTGAAACTTGCCCAATCTGCAGATCTTCATAGGAGCCATAGAGTCTAGGAAAAAAAGACATCAATATATTCTCTGGGTTATAGTCACAGATGACAGGTTGAGAACAGCTTGCCAATGAAAACATAAAAAAAGTGTGCAAAAGCAAAAGGAAGGCTGTAACTCATGTTTAATTTTAAGGGAATTTTTGGCATTTTGGAAGAGGAGAATCTACAAAATTGCCTCCAAGATTGACCATAGTCTGAAAGGGACTCTTCACTCGCTGTCATCCATGACTGCACGGTAATGAGAACACTCCCATCACGATTCTTTGATAACTCTGCCTTAGAGAATGTTGCCTGAATTTATCACCAGGCACTGTGCTGTGTCTAAGATATGGTGCCTTGAGAGACACTGTCTTGAGAGCTCAGTCTCCAATCTGATTTTATCACTCCAGTGCAACTTGGCCCAGACTTTTCATTCTAACACCAAATGAAAATAACTGAACATTCTCACCTTTGTGTGATCTTTATCTCAGTGTTAACTATTTTTCCCTGCTCTACAAAGATTATTTCAGCCAAATATTAACAAACTCCTTCAGTTACGCTGTGCTGCTTTCTTCTTCGTGTTGATACTACTGCTGTAGACAAAACACCCTGGAGAGAAGCCACTGTTCTCACCCTGCCATATGACTTGCGACATGCCTCAGCTTTGGGGACCTCAGAGCAAAAACATCTACCAAAACAATGCTCAATGCTTCAGCATTCCTCCAAAATGAAAAACCTTGGAGGTTTCTCATACTGATAATTCATGAAAGGAGGCTTTGGAAATCATTCACATTTGAAAATATTTTCTGTGGTGTTCCACTCCTCTGTGGTATTTACAAGGAAGGCATCAGCCTCAGCCAATACACTGCAAACAATGATAACACTCAGAGGACAACCCCCCCATAATAGGGCTGTTTTCACACCTAAACCCTTGGATTTAAACTCAAGGGCCTGGTTTGATAACAGCTACTGCAATGGTAGCTTTTATGTGTAATAATAGAAAGATGAGAGCCATCTACTACACTCCAAATGCAGCAAGGCCTAGGAGATGCATTTATAAACAAGAACAAACTGCGTAGGCACCAACCAACATATTTTAGAGACTATTTGCATAACTTGAAATGAGTCACTTACTTAGCATATGCCTTCTCCAGAAGGGCTCCCCAAAACACGTTCTTATAGACCGAGGAAACAAAGAGCAGCTCTCCCGCCTCATTCACCGGCAGGCGATCATCAACAACCACGTCAATCCATTCCCCGAAGTGCCAGAACTGTCAGGGGAAAGGAATGAGCTGATGTTTCCCTGTGAAGGGACCTCCCCTTGAAAAAACAGGAAAGGCAAGATAGTCTAGCTGTGGGCACCCAGGTAGCTGCTGTGGGTCAGTGGGGTGTGCTGACTCACCCACCCTGAGCCAGCTGCTCAGCCCCACCTGGCCAGAGGAGAAAACAAAGCATGTATCAGGTGTAAAAGGAGTAAACAGGGAAATTAGGCACAGGTGGATTTCTGGGGAATTTCTGACTGCAGAGCTGTACCAAGAGGTGGGCAAAGGGGTAGAAGACTGGAGCTTGATGTGCTCAGGTCCTGCTGACTGTTGCCACTCTTGAAAAAAGAGTTTTGTCTGTGTTGAAATATGGGTAGGACAGAGCTGGAGAGAGCAGCCAAGCAGAGGTGTTTCCTCACTGGCTTGTAGTTGATTCATTGCCTGCACTACTTTGTGGGAGGGGTGATGGGCTCCTCTCCAGAATGGGATACCCTCTGGCCACTTGCCCCTGGCCAAAGGGAACCACGTACAAATCATCCATGGGTGTGACACAAAACATAGCAGAGGATATCTGAGGATCTCCTGCAATCTGGGGGAGCAGCTGTACCCGGAAGTGGAAAATGCCCGCGTATTTCCTCTCAAAGCTCTGGTTTTGTGGCACAACTGCAGCCAAGATGTCCTGGTGGAACGTCAGGGCTTCCAGGGCCGCCAGGAACCAGCAGTTCTCTGCGCCAAGACAAACGGACACATACAGTTGGCTGAAAAGTGAGAGCTCTCAGCCAAGTTCAGCAACACCACCAAGATCCCAGCAGAAGAGCTGTTGTGCTTATGTCTTTACAATTATAACAAATCATACACACAAAATTAGATGATCCAGACATGTTCTTTACTTAACCAAACCATGACTGGTCTATAATTGTTCTCTCATGAGCTTTTCATTTGGGTACTGTTTGGTTAAATAAGAAATTTAGCAAGCAATAACTGTCAATGGAAACATTCTGTGTTTTACCGACATTGTGTGGGGTTTTTTCTGTTCTCTATAAAGGCACACCATTAAAAAAAAACTTTTCAATTTTTCTTTGAAAACATCAGCTTTTCAGGAAAAAAAAATAATTTCCAGATCTCACATGCAAGACTGTACTTCACAAACTTTGGTTTTAAGGACATAAAGCACTTAAAAACTAATTTAGTCCCACTTCTACCTCTTTTTCAGTCTTTTATTTTAAGCAATACAGGCATAAAATTATTTTTCTAACTGTAGGGCTGAGAAGAGAAAACACTCACACTGAGCATTAGGTACAAATATGAAGTCCTTCTGTGGTCTCTGTTCAATTGTCAAGCAGCAACACCACAGACCAGTAAGAGCTAGGATCACTTCCTATTAGCATGGGCAGAAACAACACACAGTGGTGATTTCAGCTTGTGGAGACACTCTCATGCCTCAAATCCCACCTCTAAGCTTGCCAGCTTATTTACTGAGCCTAGGCCAGTAAATGATTGCCTCATCCACAACACGCCAAGTGGAGAGAGGAGATGGATGCCTTCTATTACCATGTCAAGTTTTATACATTCAAACTTCCATGCAAAATGTTATCTTGTGTAAGAATACTTAGATATTTATACAAAGGAGTTTCCTTACCCACCAATCCTTGGCAGAGATCAAGCTGCTTTCTATTTGCAGCATAAAATACAGGACTTTTGTGCAAAGCCTGGGAAGCACAAAATTAAAAGAAAAGAAAAAAAAAAAAGAGAGAGAGTGTTAAGCCAGTAACATGAGCTGATTTAGCTTGAAAGTTAAAGCTTTTAAAATACTGAGAGTCCTTTGTCCCAGCAGACATTGTTCTGGCTCAGGTTTAAATCTATTGTTATGTGCTCTGGCTAACCTGACACCAGCCTGGGCACACATTTGTGCTTGGTCTACATTGAATTTGGTCTCCAGCATAAGCCACTGGTGCTCAGATGCATCACCATGGCTTTCCACGGACACCATGCTGAGAAGACAACCCTTCAAACCTGCCAGTCCCACTCCTCCACACAACTGCCAGCCAGAAGAGGTAATGAGGGCAGAGCATAACTCTTCAAACTTTCACCCATCCTGGCCAACATCTCCACAGCTTGACTGACAACTGCACTACAGATTGATGGCTGCTACAGAATTCCTGTTGCTGTAACAAGAATAGGTCTGTGAATAATTTTACACAGAGAAATAACATGGTGATTTTTTCCCTTCACAAGTGCCTCTGGTGTTAAATTAATAACCTAAGTGTCAAAATTACATTTCAGTTGAATGACCCAGAAATTGCTCAAGCTAAGTTTCACACTGTTGGCTTCCCCTGCAGGCAGTAGCAAAGAAACAGCAAACCTTTAGAAGGCAGCCACAGTAATTAGACATCAAGCCCTGCCCTTGGTGAGTTTGGGTGTTTGGTTTGCAGGCCATCAGTCATAGATGCAGCAAGCTAAAAGCCTGCTGGCTGAATGGCAGTCTCAGCATCTCCTCTGCAGCAAAGGGACTGAAGGATGCACAGCATCCATTCTCAGAGTCTTTGCTCAGAAAGTTTGGCATCCAGAGCAAACAGCTGCCTTCTTCACAAGGAGACAGAATCACAGAATGTGCTGAGTTGGAAGGAGCCCATCAGGATCATCAAGTTCAACTCCTGAACCTACACAGGACACCCCGACAATCATAGCAAAGCAACAGAATAGTCCACTGAGAGACAGAGGAGGTTTCAAGTCAATATCTGAGGGGTGGAGAGACACTTGAAGGGCTTTGTAGAGGCCAGGACTTATGCAAACTTTTTTTTTTTTTTTTTTTTAAGAAACTCTATCCTTCTGGGAAATTGTTTAAATCTCACAAAATATGACAGCTGGAAAATAAATTAGCTGGGAGATGCTATCTGGTATTACCTGGCAGAATTTCCCACAGACAAAGGAATTCTGAAATTCTCACATAATTCTGTACATTGCTTTCAGGAGGATCTGATTGTCAATATTCTGCTCAGTGGCTCAGTAAGAGCAGAACTGGCATGGCTAGTAACAGGCCTTATCTAACTGTGCCAGGCCCCTGCCCTGGCCTCCCACACTTGTTATCTACCCTTTTGTTATGTGAACGTGCTGTGACCAGCCCTTGCCACCTGGGTGTCTCTTGTGATGTTCAGTTCAAGCCTGGAATGCCAGCAAAGGCCTTGGAAATGTGAGCACAGGTAGAAAACAAAGGCCCCAAACTAAAACCAACTCACAGACCGACGCTCAGTCACTGGTTATGATAGAAGCTCAGCCTTGAGAGCTGGGGAAAGATTACTTCAAGTACAACAGACTAAACAGTTAAGCAAAAAAACCCTCAAAAAACAGCCCAGCAAGAAGATAAGGCACCTGCCCTGTCTGGGAAAGTAGCAGCTTCCAGCATCATAACAGTATGAGGTCCATGGGAGAGAGGGGTCACAGCTAAGAACTGTCTAGAAACTCAGAAATGTTCAAAAAGGTCATGATCTTGAACTCTGGGGAGAAGGATCTCATCTGACCCCACAGAACTGCAGTGCGATCACTGTAGCTGTGAGCTCCAAGGAAACCAACTCTCCCTGCTCCCTTCCACCTCCTCTCCCTGACTGCTCCAAGTGTTAGTGGATATAAACTAAACAAAGCTGGTTATTATTTTGGGCAACAAATGCTTCAAAGGCAATTATGAGACTCCATGTACTCCAGCTTCCAAAAGGACACCTGATGCAACAAATGTAATCCCTGGAGACGTTAAAGTTACACCTAAATTAAAGTCTGAGGGTAGTCTGGTCAACGCTAAAACTATCTGCTGGCTATTATCTGTGATCATCCTCTTACACACAGTACTCACTGAAAGTCACTTACATGTGGTCTCTTCCACTGTAAATTGTGGGGCAGTTTCTTTAGCAGAGCTCCTGTTCCGATAGAGCTGATGTGAGCAGGGAAGGTGTCGTCTGTGAACAGGCGTTTGCTCTTCAAGCACGACTCCAGCAAAGCCTGGTAGTTCTGCTGGATAGGAGGGGTGTGTTTTTGAAAGATACTCCTGCCTAAAGGCACAGGTGGCTTATTTTTTTTCAAGCACAGCAGAAAAGGCATGCTGATGTCTCCAGTAACACCAGGATAATTTTTTTCCACCGAGGATTCTGGAGGAATCTCACACTGCACAGTTCTGCTGGAAACTCTTGGTTTTCTCAGATGAGGCGTGTCTTTTTAGAAGAATTCCTGATGGTTAAAATAAGTATAAAAAGTAAATTTAATCCTGGCTTTTAAAATTTTCTTCTTAGCCAGCAGGGGTGGGTAGGAACAGCGGCATTCCCAGGAAAAGTGGAGTCTCATCCAACTCTAACTAAGCACTTATCACTGCATTTTCAAGGCTTTAATATTACTGTAGATCTGAGTGAAATCAAAACAAGTGACCCCACTGACTTTTACTAGAGCTTTGAAGCCATACACATGGCTATCCTATGCCTCTCTCTGGACTATTTTAAGCTCTCCAGGGTATTTTCATAACGTGCTGCAACATGAATGACAGTCTTTATTCAATCACATTGGGCATGAAGTTATTTCCCCTCCCCCAAAAAAAAAAAAAAAAAAAAAAAAAAAAAAAAAAAAAAAAAAAAAGAGAGACAGAGAGAAAAGAAGCAAGATAAACCAAAAGGCTAACAGAAAAATGGAATACATTAGGTTTTAGAAAGCCAGGACTCACACTCCTATGATAGTTATTTTCCCCTTTTTGCCTCATTTTGGAGAATGATATGATCTTCCCCAAGAGTTCACATTCCATCTTGCTGAACACCACAGATTCACACCCGAAATTGCATGCTGAGGTTTTTTTTCCTTGTAGTATTCAAGACAGATGTTTCTCATCCCCCCACTAAAAACACCAGAGTGATGTCCTAGGCCTTTTTTTAATATCAGCAGCTATGTTAAACATTTGCACCACCCCTTGCTGGAAGAAATCATGACTAAAATATCAGTAGGCAAATCACTTCCATCAGTGCTAACAAGGTGATCACAATCAGTGCAGTGTGGACTGAAAAAATTAACTGGGATGCAAAGTTTAAGAAATGGTTCACATGCCATAATGATACAGTATTTGGAAGTTCCCCCACCGAGGAGGCTCTTTGAGACTCAAAATCCCTGCCCCAGGCACCCGAGGAGACTGGTCTCAGTAAGGCACCGGTTGATTGTTACTCCCATCGAAGCTGAAGGTCAGCAGCAGTCCCTGTGAGCAAACAAACAACCACAGATTGTACTGCTCAACCACACAGAGCCCTCATTTGTTACAAACCCACTCTACAAGTGATCCACAAAGCTTGACCCTCAAGGGCAACCAAGAGAAAATCTTCAAAAGATAACGCTGGAAACGAAAATCCAATTTTCTGTTGTACAGTAGATATTTCAGAGCTGAAAAAGAATTTAAGTGCCTAACAACTTCCTTACTTTTTTCTCCAGATGAAAAATGCTGTCTCTCCCTCCAAACCTTCCCTTTTTACAGCCACTGGCCTTCATGGCTCCAA
Source organism: Cettia cetti (assembly GCA_013401135.1). Classification (NCBI taxonomy): domain Eukaryota; kingdom Metazoa; phylum Chordata; class Aves; order Passeriformes; family Sylviidae; genus Cettia; species Cettia cetti. Next base: position 133,525 of record VZUI01046618.1, read on the forward strand.
CAGCATGAACAACAGACAGAGATAGATTTAAGAGAAAAACAAAGGAAGAAAACAGCCTGGAGACCAGCTGTACTTTACATAGGCAGACAAAACATATATGAAGAAGAATTTCTCATTCTGCTGCTTCCTAGAAAAAGAAGTGGAGAGCAACTGACATGCTTTGAGCTACAGTGAAGAACAAATACTTGAGACTTGGTTTTTGGGTGTGCAGAGTATTCACAGCGCCTGATAAAATTATTTTAACTTTCCATCAGTTCTCACTTCACTCTGGCATTTATTTGAAAAAGAACTGAATTTTATATTCAGGTCTTGAAACCAAAAGATAGTATGAAAAAACCAATGCTTTCAAAAATTAAGGTTTAAATCACATGAATATGTAGCCTTATTTTCAAGAAATTCAGCCAGCTCCCCTGACTGTAAGAGTGTGTGTTGAGTCAATTATGCTACCTTGTATGTTTTGAAAGCCTCCCAGCTGAACTTGACTGCGTGTTGTTTTAAAGTCTTTCATAAATTACCTGGAAATCTTCGAACAAAAGATGCAATGAAGCATTTTATGTGTCATGAACAGTCACTTCTCAGACAGCAAGTGTTCACCTTGTGTTTAACCTGCCTGCTGTCTGGCCACAGCCCTGTATATGGGCAGGCACCACAGACAGCTGTATAAGACCAGCCAAGGTATTCCTGTACTCCACTCACCAACGGTACTGAGCCAGACTGAATCAGTCCTCCTCCACAGGTGCAGCAGAGTGTGTGCATGTGTCTTCCAGCAATTAAAATTTCTAAGGGAAAGCAGCCAAGGGTAGCAGACAGAGGTTAAATCTTTAGAGGGAAGCCATGAGCCAGTAGGTTAAATGGATTTGATTCTCTATTCTTTGCACATTTCCCTAGTTAGCATATTTACTATCTGATCTAAGTCCTTCCACTGCATTAGCATCCTATGATCTCCCCTGAGCTTTCTCAAGATTTTAAATGCCTCATCCCTAAGTCTTGAAATGAGAAGCTGAAGAATCCATGGAAAATCCTTGACTTTTTGTAAAAGTAACTGGACCATGAATTAATTCTCTGAGAGCCTCTTACTCACTCTACGAGAGGATTTACCTCAGGCAACACTTGGACAGTGGGCAATTTGAGGGCTAAATGTGGGGATGACAGAGCTCAGCCCAGCTCTTCTGATTTAACAAAGACAATCCAAAACTGGGCTGAGGAGCTGCTCCTGATTTTGTGGAACACAGTAGTAATTGTTTGCATGCAAAATAATAAATTTTAGGGTGAGCAGAACAAACGATGCAGGGTCATCTTTTACAACCATTCATGTAATACAGCAGAACATTAGCTACAGAAATTAGTAGTCATTAGTCAAAATGATAGTGTGAGTGTATTAGGCTTTGTTAATCTTTATTAGTCTTTAAACAAACAGTATAAAAACATCACTTGCAGGTACAACCTCTAGTCTTTGATTAAAGAGAATGCTGTATTTCAGGAAAAAAACCCCTCAACACTGACTCCTGCTCTTCCTGTGGGCTTTTAAAGCAAATAAAAATATCCTGAAAAGAAGCACTGAACTATTTTTTCTCACTAATTGAATGAATAGAGACAGGTAGATGACCTTTCCCTGCATTTCCTGTGCTTAGATTATTGGCCCAAAGGTTGATGAACACCTTCTTGTGCTGAGATTTTCAAGGTCAAGCAGCGAACCTGCTTCCACTGATCTTAACAAAAAGTCTGTATCCAAAATGCCTGGATGGCTTTCAGAACTTCAAGCAATACCTCTCTAACCAAAGATTCACTTTTAAAGACTCCAGTTGAGATTTAAAAATATATATCCTTTGCTGTGGAAATTGTCCAAGCTACATCAAAATCAGTGGAAATATGAAAATCCCATTTACTCAAGATCTGTACTTTAGCACTTAAGGCTACAACATCCTATTTGTAAGCATCCCAATCATTGGATATTCTGACTACCCACAACTCCCGCTAATGAAAGATGAAATTTTTGATCTCTGCAGAATATGTAGGGATCAACTATCAGCCAAACAAAAAGAGCAAAAGTGAGAGAACAAGGGTGCACAAAATCTGGGTTAGCTAAAACACCAGCCTGTGTTGCCAACCACTTGGCAGGCAGAAGTGTTGGAGCTGGGATATGCAGGGCAGCTGATGTGGCTCATGCAGCTGCTTTCCATCACACCCATCCTTCCCACATCTGCTGATACAAACTTTTTGCCTTTCCCTTCCACACCTCCAGAGAACAGAACAGCAGCAGCTACTGCATTGTGTAACTAATACCTCCATCTGATCCCAGAGGACAGCTTCATCTTAACATGGTGACAGAGTTACACTCCCTTTAAACCCCTGGAAAATCCTAATTCTGTGCTAGCCAGAGATAACTGCTATATGCCAGCACCAAATCCCTCCATATAGCACCTGGCATTCAATGTCCTACCTTCTCCAGGTGTGTTCTCACAGCTAGTGATGCCTGCTGCTCATAAACACTTGCTATCTGTCCCTGTGTGTGTATTCATGTACATGTATATATATGCCTTGCATATGTAACCCAAGAGCCTGTCCTAACCTATCAAACGCTGTGGTAGAAACAGGAGGTGGGGAAAAAAGCATATTGAGTAATAACAGAAGATTTCAGAGACCTCAGTGCAAAATATTCCACGGAAGACATGAAAGAACAGGTCAGCCCATTATGCAGGCCACCTTTTGACTCACCCATTGCTTCAGTGGATAGCAGTTTCCTTGTTTATTTTGTCACTCAATTATTCAAAGCACAAAACTCCACATCTCTCCATAAATCACTGACAAGGTAGAACAGGAAGAACACAGTGTTCAACTGTGTCTTAATACATTTTAACAGGATTTCTGCTTTCAGGTAAGAAGAAGTTCAGAGAGGAAATACTCTCAAACATATTTTCTCAGAACAGACAGGGACATGACACTTTGTCAATCAGTTAATCATATCATTTTCCACAAAGAACAAGTTTGATAGACATGTATGTCCTATGGCAGAGAAAGACAAAATCCTTCAAGAGTTATAGACCAAGCTTCTGCACTGCAAGGATGGTGAAGGGCTCAGAGGATTTTTCTTTCCAGCACTATTACAGACATCCCATCAGTCAGGTCCCCTGAATGCAATACAAACAGCTTTCTCTGCCAAACAGATCCAAGGAGGGAGCTCTCTGGAAGCAAGAATGCTTCCCACTCACTGGATATACATTATCCAGCCCCACATTCCCCATTTTTGGTGGCACTTCTGGATACCATCACCATAGGCAATGAGGGGCTAAGGGCTATGGGGAGAGTAGGGAAAAGGACTCGTGTGTGTGTGTGTGTGTGTGTGTGTGTGTGTGTGTACCAGACACCCAAAAAATGGTAGGCAAAAGGTAATGGGAAATATTTCAAAGAAATATGAAGGAGCAGTGAGGCCAGGAGAGGAAGGTAGCAGCTTTCTGAGTTGCAAAGGCAAAGCAATGAGTGAGGAAAGAAAGATACTATGCTGGAGACAATTTTAAGTCTCCACATAGGCCATATGGCACCAGCAGGCAATTGAGAATTTTGATCCAGCTGAACCAGAGGAAACTCTCCCTCCCTTACTTATCAAATTAGTATATTTGGGTTAGTTCTGGGGGCCTGCTGGGCCTTGCTCTCCCTTCTTTCCTTTCCCACAACCCTGGTTATTCCCTGTTTAACCCATGAGCACCTGAACTTTTGACACTGTCTCCTCAGGTTTCATACTTGGTAATGGACAAACAGTGGCAGTAACTGCACTGGCAGGAAGTTAATTTTACTGAACTACACTGCTCCCACAAGCTTCTTGAAACTGTCAACGTGTTATGGTCTGAGTCACCACATCTTTTCAGATTCTGTGACTTCAATATCCCCATCCTCAGATGATCTTTTGTAGGAAGTAAAGCTGTCCAACCCTAAGGCTGCAGATAACCAAACATACTTGTCACCATTTCACAAGTTTCTGTTATACAACATTGTGTTTTGCCCCCAAAACCCCAGGTTTCATTTTTTGTGCAAATACTGCATTACTTAGTTCAGCCTCACTGAAGTTAATCTTTTCCAGCAAGCCCCTCTCTCCTGGCCAAGGCAAGTATCCAGCTAAGTGACTGCCAGCCCTGTTACCAACAGCAAGGACACAACTGAGAAACTACAGAACTAAAAGTTAAATCCATCATATCTCTAAAGATAAAGACAAATTCTATAGTAGAGGATTGTAGCAGACTCCCATCAGTATCAGACAGAGGTACGTTCTGAGCACTGCAGTAGAGTGGTTTTCTGTGCAGGGAAATCAAGAGAGAGCTTCTACATTTTAAAAATATAAATTACTAAAAAAACCCAACTTAGTAAAGATTGTAAATGAATGGTTCATATTCTCACCTTCTATTCATAGAATCACAGAATCATAAAATGGTCTGTGTTGGAAGGGACCTTAAAGATCATCTTGTTCCAAGTACCTATCTATTCAACAGAAAACCATCCATTAAAATACCTCTGATTAAGAAATGAAAAGGAATAAATAACAAAAACAGATGAAAACTTTCAATTTGATTCCGGCAGAAAGAAAAACCTAATTATACTGTAAACTTCCTTTCCTAATTTTACTTCCCTTTGTTTTTGGCAAGTACTGTATCTCAAGGTAAAGACAGTGGTTGAGGAAGTCAGTCTCAAATGGCTAAGAAAACAGACTGAAAAGTAAATAAAAATCTGCAATGTTTGTGAGATACCTCTATAGACAGAAAGTCTATAAAGACTGACAAGTTTTGTTGTGATCTGCCCCAGACATAATGAATCCGCAGGAAAGGGACTCTCTTCAGCTAAGGCAAAGAATTTTTTTTTTGGCCATTTAGCCATTGGGTATGCATATTTATGGTTTGTGAAGTTTAATGATTAATATCCTCACCTGTAAATGGGAAACAATTGTGCTTCTGCCATACCTGTGGCAGTCAGCTCCCACAGCCTGCACAACAGAAACCTTGCTTTGCTCCCCATTCGCTGCATTCAGGAAGGGCACCAAGGTGGCCTGGGGAGATTTACAATCAAAGGCTTCCTGGCCTTTACTCAGCTCCGAGGATAACACAAGCAAGAACCAAAGAGACTCCATATATAGCTGTAGAAATGCCAGAGCGTCATTGGAGGAGCACAGCCCTTAAATGGCAGAACTATCTAGAAGATGAAAGCAAGTTGTTTCCTACAAAATGAGTAATTCTTGCCAAAACATGTTGAATTCTATGCGGCCTTTGATTTTCAGGAGTTTTCACTGGAAAGGAGTCATCAAATTCTTAAAGCCAAAAGCCTCTATTTATAAAACTAAAGAAATGAGGGAAATTGGTCTTAAGGAGGCTTCAAAACATCAGTTCCACTTTCAGCTCTAGGCATTGGCAGGAAAGCAGAGAAGTTTGATCTTTAGAAAATACAGTCAGCCTACTGTGTTCTTCCAGAGAAAGAAAAGTGGTCCCTGGAGTCATTGCTTGCACCTCCTGGGGCAGGCCATGCCAGAGAGCATTTGAGTGCCTGGGATCACACAATGGGAACAAGGAAAGTGTCTTCTCCTGCAGTACAAGGCATAGAAATGGGCCTGGATCATTGCTAAGGCACACAGCGCCACACAGTCTCCACATGTACCCCTCTTGTGGGGAAAAAAAACAAATTAAGGTTTTAATGTAGAGCCGCATCTGCTTATGCAAGGTCTGGGCTCCTCCCAGCTGTAAATGGCTGGGAAAGGGCGAGAACTGCCACAGGGCAGGACTGCTTCCAAAACTGCCTCTTGTCACATTTTTTGGACCCGTGGGACGGACTAAAACAAAAAAGCTTTACGAGATATCATAGGAAAAAAAATTCTGCTTTATGCCAGCTGCACAGTTGAGATGAGAAGAGCCTGGCATCAGTGCTGATGGCCAGCCCCAAAGACATGCTGATCCTCAAGCTGAAAAACCTATACTGCTGTCCTGTTATCCCTCATTGCTGGAGGAATAAAGAATTTGGGACTGTCGATAATTTGCCCATCTTACCTGCTTAGATGAGAAGTCCTCCAGACACAGCCAGAGGCACGAGTGCCACGAAGTGAGGGGCCGCAGTGCAGCCAAATCAGTGGGCTGAGGAAAGAATAGTACAAGAGACAACTGAGAGCACACCTCATCAATGTGTATATCTAAATATCTAAAGTGGGGCTGTCAAGGGGATGTCAAGCCAGGCTCTTCTTAGCAGTGCCAAGCAACCAACAGGAGGCAACGGGCGGAAACCGAGGCACAGGAAATTCCACCTGAGTATGAGGAAGAACTTCTTTATTGTGCTGATGACCACACATGGAACATATTGCCCAGACGGGCTGCGGTGTGTCCCTCACAGGAGTATTCCACAACCACCTTATCACAATCCTGCGCCATGTGTGCTCTGGGACGACCCTGGTTGAGCAGGGAAGTTGGACGAGATGACCCACTGTGGACTCTTCCAACCTGACCCATTCTGTGATAGGCTGGAGACCCAGATGAGGCTGGTGGTGCTCAGGAACAGCCGGCTCCTTCTCAGATTTGCACTCGAATCGTTCATTTCAGTGGATTTTTTTAGGTCTATTTCGAAGCGAGGCGAGAAAGGAAATAAAATGGCGGCCGGGCTGAAAATCCCTTCAACGGCCCCCAGGGGGCGCGGAGGGACCCGGCCCCTGCCCGCTGTCCAACATGGCGGCGCCCGGCGCGGCTTCACCCGCCGGGGAGAACGGGCGGCGCCTGCCAGGAACGGCCGGCTTCCGGCGCCCGCCCCTTTCCTGGAGGGCCGGGCCTCCGCGCCATGCCCACGCCGGGAGCCGGCGGCGTGAGGGGAGGCGGCGCCCGCCGGTGCCGCTGGGCCGGGGCTGAGCTGACGAGCCGCTCCTTCAGCCTCCCGCGGGGATTGCTTTCTGGCTGAAATCGCCGGCGCAGGTGGCGTGAGGGCGGGCGGCCCTCGCGGGTGGGCGCTGGAGCGGAGTGAGGCCCGCCCGGCCTGAGGGGGATGCGCGGGTAGCCCGCGCTCGCAGCCAGCCCAGCCCAGCCCCGGTGGTCGCCGCGGAGCTGGCGTCGGGAGGCCACAAGATGTTTAGTTGGCTGGGCACCGACGACCGTCGGCGGAAGGACCCGGAGGTGTTCCAGACGGTCAGCGACGGCCTGAAGAAGCTTTACAAGACCAAGCTGCTGCCGCTGGAAGAACACTACAAGTTCCACGAGTTCCACTCGCCGGCCTTGGAAGATGCCGACTTCGACAACAAGCCCATGGTGCTCCTGGTGGGGCAGTACTCCACTGGGAAGACCACCTTCATCAGGTAAAATCCAGCTGACTGCTGCCTGCACCCTCCACGCTCTGGCACTGGGGTGGGGCAGAACGTGCCTCTGCTGCCGGTGCTACGCCTTGATCCCCTTTCTGTTGCCCCCTTCGCGTCCTCTCAACAGCTTTCATTGAAAAGTCACCTCCACTCAAACGCAGAGCATTCCTTCGCAATCTCAGGATGGTGTAAGATGTCCCATGAAACACCGACGTGGCAAAAAGTAGCCCAGGGCAGGGCTGAGGAGTGCAGGCAGGGCAGGAGTGTGGAGATGTGAGTCACTGGGGCCCTCCTGGCCGTTCAAAGTGCAGAGGCTTTGGGAAGCCTCGCGCGGAGCATTCCGTGCCTGCACTGCCCAGGTTGACCCTTGTAGTAGCCATTGTTTTCAATTTGCTGTAGCTTTTGAGTGGTGGGGCAGCCTTAAAGGGGGTGCTTTGGTTTGCAGTGGTCAGTGTTATACGCTTGCGTGTCTGTCTTTTTCTGCAGTGTCCCAGAGACAATTCTCAGAACCCACTTAGAGAAGCATGTGTGCCTGTGCACAGAGAGACCTGCCCCTCTTCAGGGCTCCAGGAGTAAAGCCCTGTTTTAACTTTGTCCTGCTCGGCCGAGATGGTGGGAGCAGCAAGTTCCTTTCGAACTGTAAAGGGCAACTGCAAGCGGTTCTTTCATTTCGACGATGTGAAACTGTCGCAGAGAGGGTTAAACTTTTCCGGCTGGACTTGGTTGCAGGGATCTCTGTTCAGCCATGCTGCTAGTTCAACTTGCAGCAGCCTTTCCCTTGGGATCATAGCTGAACAGCGCTGTCCATGTTTCCTATGTGATTCATAAGCTAAGCGTTAAATTCCAGCCTTTTTCTGGTGTGGCTGTGTTGAAATCTGTGGAATTACCCCAGTGTAAATCTGGACAAGAGCCACAGGCAGCCAGCCCTTTGTTCTACCAGTATTTCTTGGTGAAGGAAGGAACTGCAGAGAGTAGAGAGAGGTGAATCAAATTGACTGTACCTCTGAAGGAATGACCTTGAGAAATGCAGGGGCTTTTTTTTTTTCAATGTGCTGTAATATTCCTGCTGCTAAATTTCTTGGTCAGGAGCCAAGAACAGAATGCATTTCTGCTATCTGGGCATGTACCTGGCAAACAAAGTTTCAGAGTTAAAAGGCTTTTCTCATATGAGCAGATCAGGTGGATGGTGAAAGGGTGCAGAAGACCCAAAGATGCGTTTTGCACGTGTTTGCAAAGGGATTTACTCTTCTCAAAAATAGAGAGGATAGCTAGCACAGCTGCCTGGTTCACTCCAGATCTTTGTTCTGTGACTTGGTACCAAACCTGTTTGTAAAGCTTTTTCTGTCCTCTGGGTTACAGACACTCAGAGCCTGAACATGAGGATTTGCTGAATAACTAATAAGGCTGTCTAACCAAAGCATTTTCCTAATTCTTTCCTCTGGATTGCCAGCATCAGTGTTTCCCTGCAGTCTCACCTGCGTGCTTTTAGCTTTCAGCTTCCTGCCTTTGCCCCTCTGTTCAGTGGAGTCCTTTTCCTGTAAGCCTCAGCTCCTCTTGCAGAAGTTTGGGTGCCTAGAGCATATTCCAGGCAAAAGAAGATTGGGTCTTTGCTCATGTGGGGTGGCAGCAACAACCTCTTTGCTTGTCAGCAAGTGGATCTGGGCCTCTCTGACAACTGCTTTTCAGTTGTGCTTGTATTCTCTTCTCCCAGTTTTTTCTGGGCACAGGGCTGGGATGAGCCTACATAGAGGTGATGGTCAAGCAGAAGTGACCAGGAGCTTTGGGAGCTTCTGCTTTACAGGAGTGCCAAATGGACCTTCCAGAAAGGCAGAGTCTTCTGTTTAAAATAGTCTCTAAGAAGGTGCAAGTTGAGAACTTTGGTGGAACCCCAGGGTCTCTAGCAGTAGGAGAAGCGTGAGAGTTTGTTACTCTGGTGTGTTCCCAGTCAGAGGCCAGAAAACCTCGTGCTGCTCATGACCAGCTTCCAGCATGAGCTTGCAGGCGCTGCTCATTAAAGAGCTGGGATAAGCACCAGATTAGCATCCAGAGTTAGTGTGGGAAGGCAAGTGGGAGCTAAAGCTGAGAGCAGGGAGGAGTTAAAGGGGGCTGGGGGGAGGAAGTGGGAGGGTTGACAACCATTATGTCTCAGCAGTAGAGTGGAGCAAGAAACGGCCTCTGGACATTCCGTCCACAATCTTGTCAGAATGGGGGATTATTAGGGTTATCCTTATGTATCAATTCCACTCTTAAATTGCATCCTGCTTGTACTGCCATGCAATTTAGGGAGATGACTTAATGCCACTAAACAATCACGTGGAATGAACTCAGTCCCAGTTTACCTGGATCCCATGACACCTTACCAAAAAAAAAAAAAATACCCTTAGTCACCTACCTAAGGAATGTCTGTCTTCCAAACCTCTTTCCTTGTTTCGGGAATCAAGTGGAACAAGGAAGAAATCCAAGGCTCTGAAGCACCTAAGCTGCAGCATCTTGCAGTGAGGCTGTTCTGTTGTCAGGAGCTGATGGCAGAAAAAAGGCAGTCAAGGTCAGCAGTGAGAAACATTCCTAGAGACTGAGCCAGGGAAGAGGGAGGTGAGTTGTGTGGGTCAAAGCCAGTGAGGCAAGACCAGAGCATGGCTTGTTTTCAGTGGAACAAGGCTGTTTCCTCTTCTACTTGCAGGGACACAGAACTGAGCCTCTCTGTGCTTTGTGAAGGGTGTAGGTAGCATTGCTAATGCGGCTTTTCCATTCCTGCTTCCTGCTGTATCATCTCTTTCTGCTCACTCCCATTTCTCTCCTCAGCATACGTTTGGCTGACGTTTTTCCACAGGGTTGGGGGCTGAAAGTTGGTCCTGGTTCGGGCAAGGCAACACCTTTACCTGGGAATATCTGCCAACCCCTGCAGGATCTCACTGGAGTCTGCCTTTATAACGTTATTGCTTTTTATGTTTCCTGTAAGAGGGTGGGTGTACAGGACAGAACATTACTCTCCTAATTAACTTAGGTTCCTTGGTCATTTCTGAAAATAATCCTGGCTCAAGTCCAGCCATCCTGCTAATAAAATAAACAAGCCTGCCAGAGCCCTACTAACTGTCAACATAGCTTGCTTTTCTGGTGTAGCCACCCCTTCCTCCCACAGCTAATCGTTTACACGTCCTGGCCTCTCCACACTGTCACAGGCGACACGCAGAGAGCTCTGGTGTGACCTCCCCGTGCGGCCCTGAACCTTTCATCTGTGCCTGCATCAGGCAGTTGTCACCATTTCCTCCTGCTCTGCCCTTCCTCCCCTCGCCTCTCGGCATCACCTCTGCTGCCACGCTCAGCGGCATCCTGCAGGGCTCCTGCATGACTCATCACGGGCAGGCAGCCCCTTCCCCCACATCCTTCGGCACTCCTGCCAGGGAGCCCGGCCTCTCCTTACCCATCTCCAAATCCACCTGGGAAAGACGACCCCAGGCTGGGCGGGCACTAACGCGGCTTTCCTGCCCTGGCCCTTCCCAGGAGCAGGCCTGAAATAGGCAGACAGGATGATGCTTCCAGCCACATACCGACTCCAGACACTTCTCTAAAAAGGAGATTGGTCATAAAAAACTTATTCCCCTCCTGCCTGGGGTACCTCGCAGACTTCCCAAACTTGGCTGGAGGTTACTCCCCCGGGCGTTTGATGGTGTTCAGCAGCTCACCTTAAGGCGTGCAGCACTGGCAGAGGAATTTGCCTGCTGGTGGTTGGTGTTTTCCACAGCTATTGTTTGCTGTTCTCTCCCAAAAATCCCCACAAATGTGACAACTGCATGTGTTTGCCAGGGCAGGCTGTGTCACTGCTGAGCAGAAGTGCCTTCCCCCATCAGGCAGTGTCAATACCACCCCTTGTATTTGTCCTTTGCACAATGAGATTCTTGTGCGGCTGACACCCTGCTGCACAATGTACCCGAATCTCCCAGAGAGGCCTCACTTAAAATAGATGCTGTGATAGTGGGCAGTACAGCTCTTCATCTCTCTGGTTTCCTACCACTTGTTGCACTTAAGTCAGTCACATTGGTGGGTAGCTACTCCTTTTGTGCTTTTGTTGGTATTTTTTGTGCAGGTTTTTTTGGTTTTTTTTTTAAGTCTTACACAAGAAATAAACACAGAAGTGCTTTAAAATGTTAGGTGAGTAGAGCTGTGATAAAATTCTTTCAAGCAAGCTGTCTGGAGGAGTGTTGCTATTACACATAGGACTTTTGGTTAGATTTTCTGGGAAGCTTTGTCTATAAATAACAAACAACTCCCCCCCTCAACTATTTTTTTACTTTTCCTCAAACGTTGTCATATTACACGTGCATTTCAAGCCTCTAAAAAAGAAAAAAGGTGGTTGTTACAGCAAGGCTGCAACCTGACATTGGAGGTAAGAGGCCTTTCTAAAAAACCCTTAGCTTGTTGTATTTGACAGTTGGTAACACTGCCTATTTCTTTTCTCTCTAGTATTTGCATGGGGAAAATGCAAAGATTTATTTCTGTGGATTCAGTGAATTTCCATATGTGTAAAGCCACTGGCTTGACAGCAGTGTCTGTCAGGGGCCAGCGTTTGAATTGCCATCTCAGAGGCACAAGCTTCGTTTCCAAAGTCTGACCAAGTGGCTTCTAACCTAGCAAATAGTTGTGCAGTGTAAGGAGCTTCCCAGGGAATTGAGCCAAGAACGTTCATATGATAGTCTACAGAGTCCTTGGTGGGAGAAAAGTAGCCCCTCCTTGTTCTCAGGTGCTTCACACTAGAGGGGAGTTCTGTGGCTGCCAGGAAGGTGTGTTGTGATCACCAGCCAGAGGGGTGGCACGCGCCAGCACTACCTGCAGGCTGCTTGTCCTAAGTAATGACCCGCTTTTATAGGAAAGTTTAAGAAATCCCTACATAAGGTTTAGATATATAGGATCTATCTACCCTTGTATAGGAGGTCAGAGGGCTGCTCTCTTCCTGCATTATTTCAGGATTTTTAGGAGCTGCTGAGCAGCTGGTCTTGCATCTCAGAATTCTGCAATAAAGAAGAGTCACTTCTGGTGAGCTCGAGACTTACAAATCACTTTGGACAAAAGAGACAAGAAAATGCATGATAATACTCCAGTAAAGGAGGTATGGTCATCTCCTAAGGGAATTATGAATATCATTTGTGGAGGTATTCTTGTCTCAGCGATTATGTACCAAGCCAATATGTATCAGTGATTTGTCCTGGGTATACATTTGGTTCTTTTACCTCTAGATTCAGCTGATTTGGCCTTGCCCATTGGGAACTGAAGACACATTTCCTGTCATGGTATCAATAAATAACCTGCACAAATTTTTTTTTGTTGTTGTTGTTCCTTAAATACTGGACAGTGATTACCTATGTTAAAATGACAGTGAAAGCAGGAACTCATAAAAAGTTATCACGAGCCTTCATGCCAATGGTCCTATAGTCCCTCACACAGGGACTTCCCTCTCAATCACTCACCTGAGTCAACCAGTTCTGGTCTCAATCATGAAAAAAATCTCCAGTCCTTCTCCTATTTCCTTCTCCACATCCCCATAATCTACTTTTAACATTCTGGCAATTCTGCAATAATCTTTCTACCTACTGAGGATAAGGTCAAAGCAACGAAGAGGGAGTGCCAGCTACCCTCTGGCAACAAGCAACACATTATTATACTATCTTCCATAGTCTGGTAGTCATTTTATACTCCATGTAACTAACCAGAGCTTATCACTTGTCACCTCTGACACGATCCCATACTGAGGGCTAGACCAGTTCTAGCTACCTTCTGCAAGCCACATGGACATAATGGTCTTAGTTTTCAGCACAGCATCAGCAGGTGGTTTCCTACACCCACACACACAAACACAGGCCTGACCTCAGTGGTGGCATTGGGCACCTTTGTGAGCCAAAGGGAACTGTCCCATGCACACACCATTGCCCCACCCTCAATTTGGCAGGGTGAGTTAGGATAGGCTGCCAGCGTCCTATTCAAAGCCCTACAACCCCATGGGTGACTATCTTTCCCTGAAACTTGCCAAACTGCCTTCAGGAAATAATAAGGGATGCTGTACTTACTGTGCTGATACATATTTTGGAATATCCTTCCCCCACCCATGTGCATAGTGCTCAGTATGCTTGGGCAGCTTGTAGTGCAGACCTGTGGCTGCGTTTCAGAAGCATGCAAGGACAGGGACTGAGACTTCAGTCAAGTGCAGGGGAAGCTGGCCTTTGAGCAACTGATTTGGACTGGGGGCTAAGCACATTAGTTGGATGAGTCTGCTGAAACGAGCAGCAGCGAAGTAATTGATATTGGCACCAAGAGCCAGTGGGGTTTCAGGATTAACTCTGTGATTGCAGTGAACTGCTGTTTTTACTTTGCTGTGCTAAGTCTGCTCCAAATGTCTTGAGGATTGAAGTACATGAAATGATGCAATGTGATGAGAATCTCTTCCTAGCAGCTATAATCATCTCAATTTCTTAATCCACCTTAAATGAGCTTTCAATGTTGAGATCCTAAGTAGAAGAGCTACCAAGGTATTTATCAAACAATTCAGTGCTAAAAATAGTCTCGGAAGGATCCATGCACTTAAGCTTCATAGTTGCACTGCAGTCTTCAGTACAACTCCTTTAGGACTTAGCAGCTCGTGTCTCATGCCCACACCCTGTTTTTTCACTTACAGGTACCTGCTGGAGCAGGATTTCCCAGGGATGAGGATTGGACCAGAGCCTACAACTGACTCCTTTATAGCAGTTATGCAAGGAGATGTGGAAGGAATTGTTCCTGGAAACGCGTTGGTGGTGGATCCCAAAAAACCGTTCAGGAAACTCAACGCCTTTGGCAATGCCTTTTTAAATAGGTCAGTATTCAAGAACTCCCTTGTTCTGGGAAGTAAAGTTAGAATCTAATGAGCAGCACAGCAAGTAATGTAAAGGGATGAGGCACTTTTCCTCCCATCCACATGGCTGATGCAAAGCCAGTCCAGTCCTACCAGATGCACCATAAGTCAGTTGCTGAAGGGCTGATACATTCAAGTGTGACAAACCTTAATTTTACTTGAACAAACAAAACAAAAATGACATCACAGCCTAAGCTTATCCTACAGGAGACTAGAGGTAGATATCTTCATTACATTTCTTTTCCCCTGCTTCAGTATTTCTAGCTTCTTCCATTTGTGATCAAAGCCAGGCTCTCTCCATTCCCACACCTTACACATACAATGGCATGTGCAAATTGATGACCGCTCTAATGTGTTTCCTGTAAAAAAGTGTAGCAGGGTATTTAGACAGTGGCTCTGACATGGGGAATATAACCTTTCCATCCCCTAGACCCAGCACAACCATAGGGAGGTTTTGGATCTAGGCCTTGCAGGAAGCCAGCAGCACACACCCATATCCTAGATGAGCACAAACTGTGCTGCAGAAGGCAACAAACTGACTACACCCATCATCGACGCCTTCCCTTAACACGGTGGGGGAGACACTGGAAACATGGCAGCTGCTCAGCCAAACAGCCAGGAAAGCTGGGCTGGGCTCTGGCTCCCCTTCGATCTTGCAAGCTTAGAGAATGACTGTCCAGAGGGTGCAGCATCTCCCACCAGCACTGACCACTGGAGTGCTGCTGTAGGCTACAGCAAGGCAGGCAAGGGGCCTGCAGAGGAGCATTGGGAGAAATTTGGTGGCAGGGGAGGGACCTAGCTAGAGTCACTGCTGTGTGGAGAACAGAACCACAGTACCTCAGGGTGACAGGAAGCAGTATCTGAGCACTGCACAGGAGCGTCATTCAAATATATCAACATGGTCCTGCACCAGAGAAACTTCGAGGAGTTTTTGTTGTTTCGTTGTTGCCCAGAACATCTGCACCTGACCAACAGTTATGTCAGGTGACTGCCCACTCCCTACACCAGGGCAGAATGGTTATTTGCCCTAAGAGAGTAACAGGCCTCTTGCCTGGAGTGCAGAGATCATGCATGAAGAGGACATAATTCAAAACAGCTCAGCTGATAGCCAAGAACAGCCACAGCTGGCAGACAGTTCACTGCAGAGAAGGAACATTAGGCCAAGCATGGGGGGCAAAAAAGCAAACACTTCTGAACTAGCCTGATGGATGTGTCTTAAATGCAATTTGCTCCTGCTACAGCAAGGGATCTCTGCATGCATTAACCCAGTTCACTGTATCATGCTGTGCTCTTGTTATGCTGCTTCTACTCTTCCTTCTCCTGAAGAGTCAAGCCTGTGCCTGTGCAGACAGCAGGGCAGAGGGACACAGCAGTGATTCAGCAGCAGCATAAGTGCAGTCCTTCTAGCAATGCAGGGAGTAGCCACAGCAGCTAATGACACCTTTCTCTTGCTGACGTGTAAGAAAAAGGGGTAATGATTTCTAAACTGACAGAGGAGACACGCTAAGGGGGACTGGCTCAGCTGTGTGTGCATCACATGCTGAAAATGCAGATGCTAATGCCCAGCTAATTAGGAAATTAAACACATGCAAGAGTTGACTCAGAGGGCCAGAAATTTAGCAGATGTAAGTCCTGGTGAACCCACTGAACCAGATCAAGCCACCCACACTTCTCCAGTGGGCTTGGCTTCTGGGCTAGGGACAAGCAGAGCTATCTCTGCCTTGCACATACCTTGCTGCTGCTATGTATGTGCCAAGGCCCTGACCTCAGCTAGGAGGCTGTGAGCGGGAAATTTGCAGAAGGGAGCTAATCGCCAGGGGCCACACCTCTAAGCCGAGATAAGAGTGGCCATGGGGAAGCCTGCTTTGCCCATGGATGGTTAAAGACTTGACTGTGAGCATCAGTGGGAAGGAACAGAGCAGCATGAGGCAGTAGCATTCACACAGGCCAAGCTGGTCTTGGCTGAGAGGGGGCACCCCACAGCACTGTGTCCTATGGGGTGCAGAGCCTGCTGCTCCAGGAGTGAGCATCCACCCTCAGCTAGGACTCCCTTCCCAGCAGAGACTGGGATCTGCTGCTTTCCAGGAAGCAAGGGAAAACTGGTACAGTCAAGATTTGGCTGGGAGATAAGCAAATTGTGCTGCTCAGAGCCTGTATCCTCCCTCCATTCATTCCCAGGAGATGAAGCACCTGCACATACCTGGGAGATAGGGCTGCCCAGGGCTGAAACGAGGATAGCAGGTCTGCAGAGTCCTGTCCCGTCTGCTTTTCTCACCCCAGGTTGTTCCTGGGCATTGAGAGAAGGGTTTGCTTTTCTTTCTCCAGCTGCTGGCCAAACCCCACCTCTGGGAGGATTCCAGAGAGATGGGAAGTTGCACCTTGTTATCAGAAGACTTGTTTGGCAGCAAGGGCCTGGAGCAAAATCAGGAATTTCACTCATTACTTTTGTATCACACTGACTAGGTTGCAAGAATTCCCCCATTCCTAAAGTCATCCATCTTTTGGGAAGCTAAGATGGAGTCAGTCCTGGTTTTGTGTTGTGAACAGCAGGAGAGGTAGATAGCATGTTGCTCCTTGAGCCCTATATTCTGCCTGTCGAGGTAGTGAAACTCTACTTTGGCACCACGTTGTTCCCTTCGTATGGCCCCAAACAGAATTAGGTCAAGCTCCCTGAGGTCCTGCAGTTCTGCTGGGACAACAGGAGGGCAGCAGCCTTAACTTTGCCAAAAGAGCCAGAATGTACTCACTCATGCTGGCCTCTGACCTTTTATCTGAAATCTCCTGTAGAGTACTTTTCCTAGAGGAACTGGTGGAAAATCCCCCTGCCCCATTTAATATTACAGCACAAGGAATACTGTGGGCTGTAACAATGAAGAGCAAACCTGGGTCGGTAAGACAAGGGAATAATAACACGACCTCCTTGAGCCTTTTGTTCTCTGCTGCTGTGCCTTGCACTCAACAGGATAATCAAGCCTGTCCCTCTCTTTGATATGAGGTATTACACATTCAGAAATGCTCCGTGCCAAGCTGGGGATGCAGGAAGATGTAATATGTGGTCTGAAATAGCAGACAGCTTAGGGGAGGAGACACTATTTAACCCATGAGGATTCACTCTTACCAGAATCTTCTTGGAGTCATAGTAGAGTAGAATATAGGAGAGTAGAACAATTGGGTTGTGGCATAGCCTGGAGGAATTCAGAGGTGCAGGGGCTTCTGCTGAACCAGACACTCAGCGGAGCACTGCACGGCCCCATCTGCCTTGACTGCACTGAGTGGTCTGTCTGCCAACCCCCATCCTCTGTGCTTCTGCCTCCTCCCACAGGAACATTTCTTTGTGCCTGGATGTCACACTGCCCTGTTAATATGCATAGGTACACACACACACAGAGCTGTGTGGAATGCCAGCCCAAAAAGGCTATCCATGAAATGCTACCAGGAGCTGTGGAAGCAGACAGGCTTTTACTGTCCTTTGCTGTTACTAGCAACTGAAATAGACGAGCTGCAGCCCACAAAGTACAAGTGACTCTTCTTAGGCAGTGATTTGCATAGATACAGGATGGGGAACAACTAGCTAAAGAGCAGTTACACATAAATGGAGCTGCAGAGGGGGGAGCAACAAATTACAAAGTGAATGTGAGTTAAGTGTCATACTGCTGTTAAAAAAGCAAACATGTCACTGAGACGTATAAACAAGACTGTCAGCTCTAAGAGATAAGGAGCAGTCCATCCACTCTGCTCACCACTAGCAGGGCGGTGGCTGGAGTACTTCAGCTTGTGGCATCATGCCTGAAGAAATATGTGGAACAGTTTGAGAGGACCCAAAGGAAGGCTGCATGGGTCTTCAGGGATTTAGAAATGAGCTGGAAAGTCAGATAGAGAGAACTGGAAGAGACAGGATAAAGAAAAAAACAACCACAGAACTGTTTTCTATAGAGGAGAGAACTGAGGGGAGCAGGATGACAATAGTGTACATTGTGACAAGAGGGGAAAAATAAATAATTTTCCACATCTGCTGTGTTTGTGACTGAGGGGCATTATAGCATATGAAACTTAGATTAGACATTAAAAAAAGGGATTTACTGTAAAGATTATTAAGTAATGGAGTAGACTCACAGCAAATGTTGGTGAGTCTGCTTTGTTATGGATTTGAAGAACATTTTAGACAAATAACCTGATTGATCCTGCCTTGAGGCAGGAGGATAGACTGGCAACCTCTTCAGATCTCACACTGCCTATGCTTCCGTACTTCCATGGTGCAATAATAGCACACTTTTTGTCTGTTTAAGACCAGATTTGAAAGAGAACAAAAGTCCTACAGAATTGCTGATATTTTTTTTTAAGCAAGTTATTTCAGTTCACTTGAGTTCAGGACTCTACAGGGGAATGCTTAACCAAAGGAAAACAAATACCACTTCTTGTTAAAATCTAAACAGCCCATAAATGAAAACGCGAATGTTTTCATGATTCACAATTTGAGGGCCTGTATAAAAAACCTGTCATAGGTCATGACTGAGACCCACGTTCCAGAGGCAGCAAAATAGAGAAAAATGCTTAGTTCTAGTTTCTTTCTCGTTTCTTTAAGTAATAGTAGCTCCAAGCTCCAACCAAAGACTTGAGAGATCAGAGCCTGGCTTGTCCTGTGCTGTCTGTGATGTGCAGCACATCATGAATATGTTTTGCAATTTTTTTTTTTTTTAACACATTTATTTTCCACACAGGTTCGTCTGTGCCCAGCTACCTAATCCCGTATTAGAAAGCATCAGCGTCATTGATACGCCAGGAATCCTTTCTGGAGAAAAGCAGAGAATTAGCAGAGGTAAGTCCCAAGTTCAGTTCTCTTCTAAATGACAGTAATGAAAACCAAAGGAACTCCATATGATTTTCACTTCAAACTAGACAAGCTGTGGATAAAATCACTGGTAGGAGCCTCTCAGAGCTACATCATGACTTTGCAAATGAAGACCAAAGAGACAGGAATTGGAATGTTTTCAGGGAAGGCTGCTGACAAGGTCAGCAGTACCTGTGTCACAGTCCAGTGTTTCCCCATGGAAGTGATTTCTATCAGATTCAAGTAATACCCATCTGCTTTGCAGAAACAGTTGCTTTCCGTGGCTTACTGTTGATCCATAGCCAAGGCCCCTATTGTAATCAGCCTGGTTTCTTGCACTGGCCAGGCTCCCTAAATATAGTGCAGGACTGGATTGGGTTTAAGAACCATTGTTACTCAAGTTCCTCATTGCAGTGGGGAATCTGGAAAGCCAGTGGACATGAAATCATAAAATCCTAGAGTAGTTTGGGTTTGAAGGGACATTAAAGATTCTCTAGTTCCAACCCCCTGCCATAGATAGGGGCACTTTCCACTACACCAGGTTGCACAAAGCCCCATCCAACCTGGCCTTGAACACTTCCAGGGATGGGGCATCTGCAACTTCTTGGGGCAGGCTGTGCTCATTGTAAAGAGTTTCTCCTCACTATCCAATATAAGCTTACCCTTTTTCAGTTTAAAGCCATTTCCCCTCGTCCTGTCACTACAGACCCTTGTGACTGGAACTGAGGAGTAGCATCGTCTCCTAGTGAACTTCTGAGGTCACTCTCAGACTCACCATCTGAAGTGGGCAACATCTTTATACTTCCAGCCTAACCTCTGTGGTCAGTCTTGCTCTGTAAGGTGATGGTGGCATACCGTGCGTTTCTGGAAGGTTCCTTAAATAAAGCTGGGAACTATGCATCATTTCACTGGAAGAAAGCCAAGAGCAGTAATCTCAGCATTCAGGTTTGAGATCAGTTCTCATGCACACTGCCTATTAACAGTGCACAGTTGAGTTTCAGCAGCACAGGCTCTACCCCAAGGTGCTGAGGCCTTTCCCATATTTCCATGCTCGACCTCATAAGATTTCAGATGACTCATGGCTTTCCAAGTTCTGTGACACTTTTGCATTGAAATTTTTCTTGGAAACTTCCTTTTCTCCTTTAATTGAGCAGCCACTTTGCTTGGAGCCAGGTCTTGTTTGTTTTGCTGGGATTTTCCACCACAGGAACCTTAGCTAGCAAAGAAGTGTCAATAAAGCACAGCTACAGTTCACAAAAAACCCCCTCACATTAACCTTTTTCAGTGTGGGCCTCTGCACTGCTAGGGGATCAGAAATTCCAAGGTGTGCCAGCCTTAATGAGAGGGTTGAAAAATACGCTGTGCAAGCATTCCTCCCCTCAGCAGAAAGTGTTATGGAGATTAAAAAAAAATTGTGTTATGTGGTGTAGACATTTCCCAGTCAGAAGTTGCCACTGAAAGCAACCACTTCTCCTGTGGAACTATCACAGTGAAGGAAACTTGGTTAGGAGGAAGAATTTTTGTTATTAAAAAAATATAAAAAGAAGGTATAGGTGAGTCAAAATGGACCCATTTCAAGACCCTTTTCCAAATCTCCTCACTAATTCAATTGCTGACATGTATTGCAAGATTTTCCTACTTTTCAGCTGTTTATGGAACTAAAAATACCCTCCTGCAAAGCACACTGGCACTTCTTACTGCTCCTTCTGCAAAAATTTCTCTGTCAGGTTTCCAGTGGGTCTCATTGTCCCATTCTCGGGCCTGTCAGTCTGACCTTGGTGCTGGCAAAGATCATGGAACTGATCATCATCATGGACCAGGCCAGGGAACACAAGCTGCTTGACCAGCCTGATCTCCTGCTGTGACAGGGTGACCCATTTCCTGGATGAGGGAAGGCTGAGGGTGTTGCCTACCTGAACTTTAGTAAAGCCTAAGACCCTCACATTCTCCTGGGGAAACTGGCTGCTCATGGCTTGGATGGGTGCACCCTTCCCTGGGTGGAACACTGGCTGGATGGCCAGGCTAAGAGTGGTGGGTGCAAGGAGTTAAATCCCGTTGGAACCCAGTCACAAGTGGTGTTCCCCAGGGCTGAGCACTGGGGCCAGTCATGTTTAATATCTTACTCAATGATCTGGACAAAGGGATGGAGAGCACCCTCAGCCATTCTGGGCTGGAGGGTAGGAAGGCTCTGCAGAGGGATCTGAATGGATGGGACAGATCAATGGGCTGAGGCCAGTGCTGAGTTTGCAGTTGGATTCAATGATGTTAAAGATCTTTTCTAACCTAAACAATTCTATACTTTCTGCAGCTGCTCTAATAAATGCCAGCAATGCCAGAACATGCTTATAACACAGCTGTGCACTGTTACAAAAGTCACTGGGGTACTTTAACCCAAGCCAGTAATGCCTCTGCAAACATTTGGAAACAGCTGAGGAGGCTAAAGGGAAGTCCCAGTTCTGTACATTTTTGCATGCTGTACATGTTTGTAGAACTGGAGGCCTGTCTCAGCGTGTGGAACAGGTTCTTCCTGGACAACTTCTCTGCCTGCAGTGCAGTTAAGTCCACTTAGGGCAGGAAATTGGCACACTGGCCCTGATTACAGTGTGTGGTCGTTCAACCCTTTTGCCAGGAGGCAACTCTAGATGGTGTACAGCCATCTCCTGATCATCCTGCCATCCCAGGAGACTGCTCTGCTGTATCTCCAGCCAGACAAGGGGGCTGTCACGGCCTGTCAACTGATCTAGTCACAGCAGTTGAAGTACGGTGCAGATGGGATCTCTCTTTGTCACCATTGACATCCGGGACAGACTGGAAGTGGTCATGCAGGCCAGGGCAGATGACCTTGCAATAGATACAGGACAAGATCTTCGTCTGGTTTAGGTCAATGTGACTTTGTTGAGACTGGGACAACTCCAGCAATTTCTGTCTACAGGGAGCAGGAAAAGTCAAAAGAGGCTGAGGTGCCTGTGTTTAGGAAGGGCTGCTGCCTGGCATTGGCTTGTGCTTATCTCAAGGTGTTTCAAAGGGAGTACTCACCTCCCAGCTCCCATGGAAGAGGAACAGGAAAAAGTGGTGAGGCTGACACCGTTGCCACCAAGCTTACAAGCCAGCTGACCTCATTAGCAAGTTGGTTTTGGAGGCAGAGCAGTGACATGGTCTAGGCAGAAAACAAGACAGGGCTAAAAAATGCTGACACAACAAACTTCTTCTGCTCCTTCTATACCTTCCCAGCCTGCTCAGTTTCTACTTGGGAATGAAGCAATACCTGAGGGAGTCTTACAGAGGTTTTCCAAGAGACTTTGAAGTTTCTTAACTGCTTGGAACAGGCATGCTTTTCTTACCCCCATTGCTAGTAGTAGGTTCTAAGACCCTCAGACTGGGGTACCGGGGATGCAATGTCAGGGAAGAGAGTAGATAGTGAAGCAGCTTTCTGTCATAAATTTGAGGGGGAAAGTAAAAATGTGAAAGATGTGGCAGGCTTTCCCAGCCTGCCCATCCCATGAGAACCAGCAGCATTTCTAAAAATAGGAAATTCCTCTCAGTGGGAACATCACAAGTCCGTCTCCTTCCCCATAAGTCGTCAGGAGCATTCGTTAATCTATACAGTGTCAGCTTAGCAGAATACCACACTGTCAAAGCTTAGCAATCCCTGAGAGCCGCCTTATACACCTGAATTTCAAAGCAGTAGCTGTTCCTTTTATTGCATCCATGTTTCAAAGAGCAGGAACAAGGGAGCAGGGCTTAAAGGATTGATTCAGGGGCCAAGTCCAGGTTCTGAAGTTTTTCACTTGTCGGAACTCCACTCTGAATTAAATTTGCTGCCTTGTTGCTGTTAACGATGACAGAGGTGACAGTCCCTTCACAGCCAGTGTGTGCACGAGCCCAGTGCTGGTGTTAGTGCTGGCAGCACTCAGCCTCCTACAGCCAGCAGCAGGGCTTTGCAAATGGCTACCAAGCTTTGCTCCAAGGAATGCTCTATAATCCCAGGAAACAAAGCTCTGCATTGGCTCTCTTCCAGGTCTGCATGACCATAAAGAGCCCCCTTACCCCACAGAGCAACCCATGAAGTTTCCCAGTAGCTGAGCTGCAAGTTCAGGCCTATGAAGCAACTGAGAGTGATGCCTGCAGTCTGTCATAGCTGAAGTGCACATCCCTTTGACATGCAGTGACATCACCAGCACTGACACAGCAGCTGCTGCTGCTCTCAAGTGCTCATAAAAAGTGTAGCCAAGGAGCTACCTGCACTGATTTGACCTGCTGAGCTCCTGGCTCATGCACTACTTTGTGGTGGGCACCTGCAGTGTCACAGGTGTGGTAGCCAGACTCCCTAGGATGCTCAGGTGTCATTTACAGACTTGGTGGGAAATGTTTCCATGATGTCCTCGTCCAAAGCATCCTGTCCTTCGCTGCTTCACTGTATTATCCTTGCCTGGAAACCAGCCATTTCTCTTCTGATCTTTTTAACAGACTGGGGCATGAATCTATGTCCACGTTTAAAGAAATAATGATTGCATTGCCTTGTCCCTTGCTCTGTGTCCTTTTTGTTATTGTTTCTAGGGGAGCATGAGGATGCAGAGATGCCTGTAGGTGAGGTGTTTGTACCAAAGCAGCACAATCTTGTCTGTTTTGACAATTAGATAATGATACAAATGCCACCCACTTGCAAAGCACTGTCCTGGTGTCACATAATGAGCTCAGGCCAGCCCGCTGGGAGGGAAAGCGAGGAGGGGATGACTGCACTGAAATAAATGAGGACAGAGGGGAGGCCCACAGATCAGGTCATTCAGAGCCAGGACAGGAGTGAGGACTTGCTCTTAATTCATCACCTTGTGCAGTCTGCCCTGCTAATGGTGCCACCTGGCAACAGGAACTCGTGTGCTTCAGTGGCAGTGCCATCCCTGGGGGCTGAGCCTTGCACGCTCTGCTGCCCATCTGTCTCGACCTACATCTGCCCTGAGCAGAGCAGATGCAAGTCTGCCAAGTTCAGTGATGCCTTGGCCAAGCTGTATTTGATCCCTCTTTGGGGTAGTGCTTCCTGGATATATCCTGAACACTTACTTCATATTCAATCTCTGTACGCTGCCTTCTCTCTTTCCTGCGTTAGCAGTGATCACAAGGTCCTATCCAGGAGGTAAGGACTGGCAGTGTCATTACTCACTGGCTTTCTTTCCAGTATACACTATTCCAGCATTTTCCCAGCCTTCCACCCAGTTCCATTCTGCTGGCTTCAATGCAGCCCTAAGCATCCCATAACCAAGGGAAAAAACTACCCACCAGCCTCACTCTTCTCCTGGGAAAGCAGAATTCCTAAATGACCAGCAGCTTCAGCACCAGGGACACTTAGTCACTCACCAGTCTGACAGCAAGAAGAAAAATGCTAATAGCAACAGTCTTGGGCAGTGCAGAGCTCTCAGCCTGGCTGTGTCTCAAATAGCCATGCTTGGAAGGGAAAGGCAAACACCAAGGGAATTGATGTTCTCCCACTTCATGCAATCCTGTTTAGGGTACAATGGCAACAAAAAATATTTTTTCTGAGGAGCTTTGTCACGTGTGCTAGCAACAGCATGATACAAACTAAAGGCATCCACCCTGAAAGCCTCTAAAAGGCAGGCATTTCAAATATTTGCTATAATACTCCCCACTGGTGATGTTTGCTTATATTCTGTATTTCACCCTGCCTGGGAGGGTGAAAGTGCACTGGTTAGTTTTGACTTTCCAGTTCACCTCCATTACAGCTGCCCTGCCAACCTGCCTGATTTTATCACGGTCTCAGTAAACACATACTGTTCCACTGAAATGCTCAGCTCTTACAGGTACACTGTTCTGCACTTCCTCTTAAAAGCAACAAAAATGAGCAGAAAACCTGCTCAGTTCTCATTTTTATTTCTAGAAATACATTAAGCCATGAGCCTAATTCTTCTGACCTGAAAGCAGCATGCAAACAAAAGGTCCAGATTATATTTGAGGTTTAAGAAAGCCAAATCATTATTTTGTTTGGTACTGAGGGAGAGAGAGACTGTCTTTATGATTAGGGTTGGAAATACTGATATATTTTGCAGTTCCAGAACTGGAAGAGCAAAAAAAAAGTAGCACAAAAGAACAAGATTAAATGGCTACACGGATAGAAAGTGCTTTTTTCTATTCCTGTTAACATACAGCAAGCATTTAATTTGTGTTACTAAACAAGTCTGATTTTTAGAACAGCTGTGCAGTTTGTCCATTTGCTGTGCACTGTGCACTCCAGAAATATTCTAAGTATCTATTGCATTGAGGGAAGATGGTCATGCCATCAGCATCTCATCAGTTTGCATTATTTATGCCCATCATGCAGTCTTTCAGGTCCTGAGTAACAATGGAGAAGGAATGTGTTTCCTGGTCACTGGGAGCTATCAGTTACGGGTGGCCATTTCAGGCCAGCTTTTCAAACATGGTTTCTCCTGAAATTTAAAGTATGAATACAGGAGAATTCAGTTTTCTGTTTGGATGCTATAGAAAAAAATTTTCCTTGGAATCCCAGCTACACATCGACACTGCTATGCACTGGAAAACTTGGCCTGTATTTAGGTGCCTTCTGAGGTCGCAAAATCTGGATAGAAACTGTTTCCAGAATTGGCCCAAGTACCAGGTAACACTCAGGCCCATCTGTCACAAGTGGCAAAGATAGAAACTTGTAGATGGGACAACTTCTGACTGTGTACACAGGAGCTTAACAGGCTGTGATAGGGAAACTTAGCTCTGGACAGTGCTCTCCCCAGCTTTGCTGCACCTGATTTGAATGTGCCTGCTGAGGTTTTGTTCACTTCTCAGTGACAAAGCGAGAGCCCCATCAGGCTCCCAGTCTCTCCCCCACCCTGATGCCCTTGCAGCAAACAACATGAAAGCAAAAGGCCACATAGTCTGGCACTCCAGGTACTGCTTAATGTCAATGTTAGTATTGTTGCTAGCTGAGAACAGAGCTCTGCTGTGCTTTGAGTCCTTTTGCCTTTGCTTTGGAAACCTTAAAGCCTCCAAAACGTATTTAATGTTTCCATTGGTTCTTGGTACAGAGGAGGAGGAAATGTGGAGCACTGGCAGGAGGATGTGGCTCCCAGTGCTCTGAATCAGCAGCTCCAGGGCAGATTATTTCTTTGAGTATAGGCACAGGCAGAAGTGATTGCAAACTGGGCCTGCTCTAGAAATTAGGGCATGCGACAGTCAAAGAAATCTTTTCATCCCAAAGGCTTTCTGTGTACTTCCCAACACACCCACAGATATGCATTACAGGAATCTCTTTATATTCCCTTGGAAGGCAGCCATTTCTAGAGAAGAAAGGTGTTTTAGGATGAGCTCCAGTGAGATGTATCCAGTACCTGTCCCTTGCTTTTCTTCATCCCTTCTGTCCTCCATGCTGGCACCACCAGCTCCTCACCTTAAGAGGAACTTGCTCAAATCACTGTTCTTCCACCCAGTCCCAGCTGTTTCCTCTCTGATACTCTCACCCAGCACCCTTCTCCCTTTAGGACACCAATACTCTGGGTCTCATAACAGCCACCCAACCCAGCTTCCCACTCACTTTGTGTGTCCTCAAAGGGATGTGTCACTTCCCCCTCCCTCCCCTCATTTTCTTCTTCTGACCTTCCTTCTCCTTTGCTCACAGCCATCTGTCACATTTAGGTAACACCTGCCCCTCCTGGCACATTCTCCCCCTCCAGTGTGAGCTGCCTGCTTGTTTTGCAATGACACAAGTTTTCTTCCCTGAACTCTGAAGGGCTTTCAGGCAGGACATCGCTGTGACCAGTTAGACTTAGCCTCAAAACCCTCTTATTCAAATATAAAAATTTAAGTCATAAACTCCCTGGAATCATAATTCATTTCATTTCATCTCCCCAGAGCTGTTCCCTTTCTAGCAGTCAATGTTCTGAGTGTCAGCTGTCCCATCTTGGGATGCTGTCCTCAGACAATCAGGACAAGTCTCCCACTTGACAAATAGGGACACTGCCATAAAACTCTGCCTTATAGAGTGGCACAGTCTGGTAAATCTTTCATCTCTAGATAACACCAGCTTTAGAAAGATGAGAAGGAAGCTCCTAGTGACTAAAACTCAGCAGGAAGGAGGTGAATTGCTAAAAGCAGCAGCACAATTTACAACAGCAGTAACAGCAAGCTGTGAGATACCTGGTGCAAAGCAGCAACTTTGGGGTTTTCAGCACTTCGTGATCTGACTGTTTCCAATCAACCCCACTAGAACTCCACTACCACAGGACTTGTGGTTATGGTTCCACAAGACAGGAAATCAATAGTATGCTTGCTTCCAGTAAAAAAAATAGCACAAACAAACAAAAACTTAGTGTCACTACATGGCGGAAAATGCTGAACTCCTTGCCCAGTCCCTTCTGGCTTAAATTGGCTTTAAAATCTTACAGCCAGGCAGATTTTATGCTGGATCAGGTATCATCCATCTTCCCACAGTCAGCATAAAGACTGTATCATGCCTGATCTGACTTGGCAGAATGTAATTGCATAATCCTGCCAGATCGTGGTGAAATGCATGGTGCCAGGTATTGCAGTGGTACACAGACAAGAATTCATTAGGCCAGCCTGCTTTATGAAGTCTAGATGGCAGGGTGTCTGCAAGAAGATCATTTTCTCTGCAGGCTGAACCCACTGACAGTCCTGCTGACTTGTCAGCTTTGTGTTAAGTTTGTTGAGTCCTTTGCATGCTGTCAGAAGGAAACCTGTCCCATGAAAAAACATCTGATGGAATAAAATGGTTATTGTGTTCATCTTGTCCTCCTATTACTGTATGATTTGGATTCATTTACTGTTCATGTTGACCTTATCTGGAGGTTGTGAAAGAAGCTGCATCAGTGATGTTAGGGAATGTTTAAATATGCAGCATATTTTTCCACAGGGATGCAAGTACAGCAGACAGGAATTACTGAACAGCAAATTCCTGCCTTTACAGTTCTGTCTGAACATCCCTGTAATAATGGTTTTGCATTAATGCAAGCAGATGGCTTCCCTACTGCCCTGTAAGTTCTCAATAAAACCGTGCTTAGTTCCGAGGACAGCTTCACCCCCCCTGAAACGCTGCCAAAGCAGAGATAGTGACTGCCTGCTTTTGTGAGAGGCCTTAGCAACACCCTACAACACTGGGAGGCGTAGGGAGACAGTGTATTTGCAGTGGAATGAGCAAGGGACACCAGGAAAACTGCTGATCTGAATGCAGATGAAGATCAGTTCTTGGTCTAAGCTCACACAGTAATAAACTGCCAGAAGAAAGAGGCAGGCTCAGTGCACCTGTGAAGGGAAAAATGGGCCAGGAGGGAAGAAACCAAAGCAAAGCTATAATGTTTAAATTGAGTTACAGAATAAGCCTCATGTTTTCAGGTGTTGAACACGTCGAGCTTTGGCTGGAGCCAGGCAAAGTGCCCCAAGTTCTCTGTGCCATTGAAGAGCCCTTCAAAAATGAAATCTCCAAACTAAACATTAAAATATTAATATAAGATCTTATTTTTAAACACCTTTATTAATAGCTTGCCCTTAGCCATTTGCACTGTCATCCTGCTATCCAAATGCTTTAATAACAATCTACTCTCATACACACTAAAAGCAAGACTAAAAAGTCAACCCCATGAATCACATTTGTAGTAATTCTTTAGGCACTGTGTGTGAAAACAGCACCGCAGTCAGTGATTCCAAGCAGATAGTTGTAAACAGAGCTCTGTCCCACCTTGTGCTGTGTGTTAAGGAACTTTACAGCACTCGAGATAATTTTTCCCTCTTTCCCTCTATAGTGTTCTATCAGAACACTAAGAACAGAATACAAACACTTACACCTTGTTTTTCCTGACAGGTACCTCCATACAGAGGAATGCAGCTGTGATCAGTAGTGCTGCACACACAAGACTTGGTTTTGTTCAGCTGGGCACCAACAGGAGAGGTTCCCTAGAGCCAGAGCAAGTGGAACATACAAGGGGAGGGTGTGGGTTGGGCTTTTGTCCTAGCATGGGATGTAAATGAGTCCATGGTGATGTGTCAGAGCAGTCAACAGCAAGTGTTACTCTCCAGGGCTTTGTTCTCTCTTTAATGGAGATATGCAGGACAGCTGTCAGGAGAATATCTCTGAACAAGCAAAGAAGCCAGGAAAGAAAGTCTGCTAATCAATCTAGAAATTTAATGAAGTCCACAGGGATATTCAAGACTCATTGTATGTTACTGTAGCAGCTGGGACTACACAAAGGGTCTGAGCAGATATTAATTTCCTTTTCTTGCTGGGTAGAGCAAGATTTATTTTTATTAATAGGAAAGAGAGGCTCAGGAAATAGATACCTTCTAAGTGCTACTGTGGATGCAGGCTTGATACGGGATAAAAATCATGAGCGCTGAGCACCTAAAGATAGTTTTGGATACACCTTGAGACCCAGGCTAAGGTCAGTCTCCCAAGTCCTCAGTTAATACCAAAACTACAATTACAGTTTTTTTCTATACCTCCCTTCTTTTAAGTAATCAGTTCCCACTTTTACTAAATCCCTGCAAGGTGGACTGAGTGTCAGGTGCACTTTCCCCAACTCATCCCAGCCCCTGTTAACACAACAGAGAATGTAACAGTGACTGTTTCTCTACTGTCAGAGGGAAACCATCCACATGATCTGTGACATCACTAGAGCATTGTCAAGGTAGCCTAGAGAGCATGACTGTTTTCTACTCGATTCTCCCAAGAAAAAGACTGGACAAAGTAGCTGTGGTACAATTCAAACATGTGCCAGCTTGACAAGAAAACATCCCAGTCCATGAGATCTGACAAGGTTAAATGCACAAACATCTCCAAATAAAGTCACCCTGACTCACTAGTTCCATGATGAAAAAGCAAGCTGTGTAGCTCTGCGTACGAAGAATAAACTGTCCTGCTATGCCAGATGACTTCCAGCCCTGGCAGAAGTGAACATAAAGTCTGTGTATCCACTGTTTAGCAAAGCTTGAGGGGGCAAGGGAGGTCCCTGTTTGCACATCCATTGACCTGCTTGCAGAGGGACAGCTGACAGCCTGAACTCAGACAAGTGAGGTGAGGTATCAGCATCGACTTTGCCCTGCTGCCACTGCCCCCAGCACAGGTTATGGAGGAGTCAGCACGCTGATCTTTGCAGCAGATTTGCAATTAGATCAGTGGAGTAGAGCTCCCTGCAGCAAGATCACCTGAGGTTAAAAAGCTGAGGTTAGCACCAAAGGTTAAAAAAGGCCGTTAATATCTGAAAGCAAGCAGGATCAAGTTTATTTCAGTTTTTAAAAACTGACTTGTGACTGTGTTTGAGGTCAGACACACGGACTGAGCAAGATACACAGCTATCAATATAATATATTGAATGCTCAGCAGGTCTTTGTCAAAGCTAACACTGATTCTGAATTCTCTGAAGTTCTCAGCATCAAATGTAGCTGAGCAAAGAGCCAGGGCCCAGCATTGCTTGCTCTTGTTAGAGGAGACACATGTCCTAGTGAGCAGAAGGACACTGGTGGGACAAACATCTGTCCTTCATTTGAGATTTCTGTAGATCCCGTGGAATAAAGCAGGGCAAAATTTCCACATCCAAGAACACACACCTCACACACCCACGCTCTGCCACCCCCTTTTCCTGTAAGGAGAAAACTGTAATTGACCAAAGCAGAACACTGCCCAGTTAATAATACTTTGAAGTTGTATAAAAGTTCCCAGTGGCAAAAAGTTAGTACCAATTTACCTAGCTGAAGAGAAAGTTCACACAGGCTCTACTCCTGACGTGAGAGCCAGGATTTCATTCCAGTTTGCTTAATCATGGAAGAAAAGGCCAGCATGAAAAAGCAAGATCAGAGCCCAGCTCTCCTCCCTTCTGTAGTTCCAGTCTAATGATTGGGATGCACTGGTTGCCCTCTAGGTTTTAGAGCGGACAGAAGGAAGAAAAAGAGAGGCAGGAGAAAAAAGCACCAAGCTAATTATCATGTATTTATTCATGAAAGCCAAGATTAAAATAGTATATTAAAGGATTTGAATGCAAATAGCATTTGCTCTGTCCTGATTTCCCTTAACGAAAGTGCAGCACTCTGGTGACTCAGATAACCCCAAATGTTGCACAGCATAGGAGAGCCTGACAGAGCAGGGGGAGAGAACCAACCAGTCTCTCACCAAAACTTTAAAGAAGGATAAAAAAACACCACAGAGCTAGGAAAAAAGGTAATTTTGTTGCTGTCATTACTATTGTTTTAGGGACTTTTCCACACACTATTTAGCATGCCCTGTACTGCTTAGAGTTGGACCCAGTCTGACACTGAATCCATTAGCTTTAGTCCTGAGGCATGTGAAATTTGAACCCACTGTTCCTGGCCTGTGTCTGCCACTGGTGTTCTCAGCAGTGCTGTCTGCTAAGCCTCAAGCTCTTGGCTAAGTGAACACAAATCATTTGGCTTTGTGCACGTGCAGCAGGTATGACAGGATGATTACTCCGGTAAGGAAGGTTATTTGTATTTGCTGGGTTTTGAATTGGATGGGACAAAGTTAGTCTTGCACAACTAGACAAGATCTGAGATTTGTTAAGCAGTGGAGATACACATCTCAAACCAGTCTGTGTGCAAGTATTGCCATTAGCCAGCTTTCTACAGCCTTTGTAAGCTATGCTGATGGCCAGTCATTCACAAAGTAGACCACTCTTGTTGTACAAGACTTCTGCAGTAGGTGTTTGAATACAGCAGTTGCTCCTTGATGTGCATTTGAATGAAGATCTGGGGCACAAGTTCAAGACTTCTTTGGATGATCTCTTAATGTGGAGAGGACAAGAGCTGTCCTTAACTGTGTGCTGTGACATTCCCTTGTGAAGGACAGTGCCTCATCTCCCTATCAAGCTACCTGCTCTACTGGGAAAGCCACTTCCTTGCAAGCTTACCCTCAGTTAGGTATAGTTTGAATACAGCAAGTAGGCTCTCTACTCCCATGTTTGCTGCATCTCTGCTCCTCCTCCCACCCTTGCAGGTTATGACTTCGCTGCTGTACTGGAGTGGTTCGCAGAGCGGGTTGACCGCATCATTCTCCTCTTCGATGCTCACAAGCTGGACATCTCTGATGAATTCTCTGAGGTCATCAAGGCCCTGAAGAACCACGAGGACAAGATGAGAGTTGTTCTCAACAAGGCCGACCAGATCGAGACTCAGCAGCTGATGCGGGTGTACGGTGCCCTCATGTGGTCCCTGGGAAAGATCGTCAACACCCCCGAGGTCATCAGAGTCTAC
Source organism: Cettia cetti (assembly GCA_013401135.1). Lineage (NCBI taxonomy): Eukaryota > Metazoa > Chordata > Aves > Passeriformes > Sylviidae > Cettia > Cettia cetti. Next base: position 165,769 of record VZUI01046618.1, read on the forward strand.
ATCGGCTCCTTCTGGTCCCACCCATTGCTCATCCCCGACAACCGCAAGTTGTTCGAGGCAGAGGAGCAGGACCTGTTCAGGGATATCCAGAGCCTGCCCCGCAATGCAGCCCTGAGGAAGCTCAATGACCTCATCAAGCGAGCACGGCTGGCCAAGGTAGGTGTTGGCATAGAAGCCCCAAGTGTTCGGTTTGGGTGTCTGCAGCATGCAGCCTATGGAGAAGTGCTTTTGGCCAGTTCAGCTTGCAGTTTAACTCAGGCCCAGCACATCAGCCCTATGCCAATATGGGAAGAAAACAACTCCTTTGTTTGGTGTATCAATTGTGGTAGGCCAGAATGAGAAAGGTAATTACAGATCAAAGCAGGTAGCACTTGAAGGGATCTGGAGAGCAGTTGCTCTGTGGTAGCAACTTGAGAATTAAGACCAATTCAGTATATCAGAATCATACACCAAGGGAATTGATAAGCTCTAGGTCTTTTGCTTTAAATTTTCTTAGCCAAGAGAGATACCTGGCTTAGATGGATGCAGAGGAGGTGGAGATTCACACAGATGATAAATAAGCCTGTACTATCCCTCAGTATTTGAAATTAACTGAAAGAAGCCCCTAAAAATACAGGAAAGAACTCCACGGCAATTGAGAAAAGAGATTAAAAGATCCCTCAAAAGCTTTCAGTTAAAGGGTCTTCATTTCAAGAAAAAATGCTTGGTTCGGGTCACCATTAAAGAAAAATAAGCCAGAATGTTGCATGAGTTAAGGACTGGTATTCATACTGCAACATTGAACCTGTATGGTTGGACTGGAAAGAGACTGTTCTCTTGAAGTGCCCAATGGAAGAAAAAAACCCCACCACTCCCTCCAGAAAGTTCACATGAATGTCACTGTCTGCATGCTCAGGACTACACCTTGTTTTCGCCTTGTCTCAGCACAGCCAGAGCACACAGCTGAGCATTTAGCACTGGAATAACAATCCATAGGTCCAGGCAAGCTGAAGAGCTGAGCTTGTTCTTCAGGGTGGGACAAGAAGCAGTTGGGTCCTAGGCACAAGCACTCTGCTAAGAATTTTCTGATGTGCTATTTAACTTTTGCCTTTGTTCCAAATTAATTCCCTTCAGGTCCATGCCTACATCATCAGTTCCCTAAAGAAGGAAATGCCCTCAATGTTTGGGAAAGACAATAAAAAGAAAGAGCTCGTTAACAACTTGGGAGATATTTATGCCCGGATTGAAAGGGAGCATCAGATCTCGCCAGGAGACTTCCCTAATCTAAGAAAGATGCAGGTAAGCAGTGGCATCCTGGCAAACATCCAAGGAAAGAGCATTAGAGTAACTGCAGGGAATACAACAGAGCCATGCAGACATTGATTGTTGCCACCTGTGGGAAAAGCCTGCTGTAATGTTGAAATGTGCCTTAAAATATCTGCAGGCTATATTTGGGCATGGGCACTTCTTACACATACAGGTCATGCGAAGCATTACAGCTTCACATTCATTTCTCGTATCTTTGTCTGACTAGCACTTTACAGCAAATTATTTCTCCTGTTTTTCTCTATTTTTAATTCCAGGTTCCATTTGCAGATTTTTCAGGCCTAAGCATACTATTAATTTATAATAAAGGGAAATCTATGTCCTGAAAAGGCTACATATGCCACATTCCTCAAGAGCTATATTTGTCTTGTACTTCACTCTTTGTTTCTAGAAGGAGAGAAAGGAAGGTGTGAAAACTTAAAGCCCCTTTTCTATTTTAAGCAGAGAAGCAGGTTTTCTGTTCTGCAGACCAGAGACCTGGCCCAGTGTTCATGCAAGTTAAAAACTTCTAAGGACCTTGGATCAGAGCCTTGTATTGTTCATTCAAGCAATGCTGGACACTGCTGCATTGCTGCATGGCTTCAGTCCAAGCAGAAACCTGTTCTGAGTTCTAGCTGTTGAGGTTGCTACTAGTTATCTGTGGAAAACAGCATTTTTTTCTCTTTTTGGAAATACATTTTCCCTAAGATTTTGGGAATGAGATCTATGGGTTGTATCCAATAGGAGAGCTCATTCACTGCTTGTTAAATTTTGTCTTTAAAAAAACCTGTGTGGAGTTAATGAGTAGAAGGTGAAAGATAAAGCTGTAGGTGATTTTGCAGCTAGAAGAAAGTTCTCTGCAGGCCCCACTCAAAGCCCTTTTGCTTAGCTGTGAAATGACAGAATCTGAGGCATGCTGTAAAGGCATGCTCACCACCTCTTACAGATGTGCTACGGTCTTTGTGGCATCTGAACGATGCACTGCATGGTGATAAGCACAGTGGTCTTTTGCCAGGTGGCATCTCCTTCCCAGAGGGCAGAAGGGAGAGGGAATGTAGAGCACTGGCTGGAGGATGTAGCAAGAGCGCACAACCAGTTTGCCTTGAACTATTTGGTCATTTTCTGTAGGACTTCAGAGGGGATTAAAGAAAGAGCAAGGCCAGCCAGGGAGACCCTATCTCATGTTTAAAGCAGGGCTGTCAGAGGAAGGAATGCCAAGCTTCCCCAGCCCTCTGCAGTAGCAGGGTTTTGTGAACCAAGCAGCAGGCAGGCATCCACTGTACACCATTATTCCACCGTACACGGCCATATCGCTCACCTCTTGCTGTGTTGTCCCATTTTAAGGATCAGTTGCAAGCCCAGGATTTTAGCAAGTTCCAGCCTCTGAAGAGCAAGCTGCTGGAGACTGTGGAAGACATGCTGGCCAATGACATTGCCCAGCTCATGGTGCTCGTCCGCCAGGAAGAGTCCCAGCGGCCAACCCAGATGGTGAAGGGAGGAGCCTTCGAGGGCACCTTGCACGGCCCCTTTGGCCACGGCTATGGAGAAGGGGCCGGAGAAGGGATCGACGACGCCGAGTGGGTGGTGGCCAGGGACAAGCCCATGTACGACGAGATCTTCTACACGCTCTCGCCTGTCGATGGTAAAATAACTGGTGCCAATGCCAAGAAGGAGATGGTAAGGTCTAAGCTGCCCAACACCGTGCTGGGCAAGATCTGGAAACTGGCTGACATCGACAAAGATGGCATGCTGGATGATGAGGAGTTTGCCTTGGCGAATCATCTCATTAAAGTCAAGTTGGAGGGTCACGAGCTGCCAAATGAGCTCCCTTCCCATCTCCTGCCTCCATCCAAAAGGAAAATAACAGAGTGAAAGGAAGGTTACAGGGGAGAGGGAAAGGGAAGGGGAAAATAAAAGATCTAGAAAAACATGTTTACTTAAATTATACATTTAGATGTGAGATCACGTTTGGATTTATACCTACTTTGCTGTATGAAGAACAAAATCTAAAGCAGAACAAAGAAGTCCAATCCTTCATGGTAATATGCAATTAACTCTTTCAGTGTACTGTCCCTGCTTTCTAATGTGTAGTCTGTAAATATGAAGGTAAAGAGAGGATGTTGCATCTAGGAGACTCTGTTAAGCGAGAGTAGAAGAAAACCTGAAGTGGGCTGCATTTTTGGAGAGTGGAATAGGCACTAATAGAAATCTGCTAACTGTCAGTATCACTCCTGAGCTTTGGCTGCACCTTCTGCCTTTTAATGGGTCTTGCAAAATTCAGGAGACTGAGAGAAACCACAAGGTCTTCAAGCTATTGGCCAAAATTAGCATTTCCTAATTAACATAGGCCCACACTAAAATACTAGATACTAAATCCCAGAGTTAAGAACTTTAGGAACCTTGATTCACCTTTAAGATGCAAATTTTACGAACGTTCCCCTGTCCATAAAGAAAAATACATCAATAAAATCTGAAAGAGCTCTGAACTGAGCAGCTGGAGTTCCTCATTGTTCACTGTGGGACAGGCACTCAGAGTTCCCAATCGTTGCTACCTCCCATTCTGTCCCAGGGGAGATTTGTTCTGCAGGCATAGCCAAGAGAACCACACCCCAAGGGAAGCAGAGGGAGTGGGCCCTAGAGGTGGACCTCAGGTGGGTTGGAAGGGAGGAACACCACTTCCAGGCTCACCCAGCATTTCACAGCCAGTGGGTAGTGTTTGCTCCTTGAACAGTTGTGGTGTCTGTGATTCCTGTGAAGTGACGTGTTTGCTCTCATCGTGCACAGTGAAAGCTATGAGGCCCCATTCTCACTGTACAGATACAAACCCCACACTGTCAGGTGGATCCATCATAAGGGCAGAGCACAGAGGGGCACCGGGCAGAGCTTGCTCTGCTCTGTGCCTCCACAAACCTAGCCAAGATGTCAGCCTTCACACACTCTTCTCACAGTAACACTTGATCCCCTCCAGAACTTCTACCCTGAGCCAAGAGACCTTCCCCATTTCAGTCATGTTCTATGAGATTTTTGTTTTCAAGACCCAATTTTTGCAGAAGTCCCTCAGTTTGCTATTTCATTGCCTAAACACACACGTGCGCGCACACTCTTCTGGTTTTTGTTGTTGCTTTGGGGCAATGTGTTGTTCCAATCCTGTTGTCACTTTATATAAGCTGAGCTCCTACTGTGATGAAAAACCAAGATAAGTATAACTTATTTTATATCTCTTGTGTTCATATTATATAGAGAAATATATTCTGTGTATGTAGGATGTGCTTATTGCAGTACATTTATCACTTGTCTTAAAAATTAATGCATTAACCTTTTTTGTACCCTGGTCCTAAGACATTATTAAAAAAGAAAGGCCAGATCTGTCTACTTCTTTATACAGCAAAACGAAATGCAGCTGAAAAGAAAAAAAAAAGCTTATTTCTAAGTGCAACAAAGGGAGGAGATTATCGTTATGCACATTCCCAAATGTACATGTACAGATCAGCCCAGCTGGACTCGGGTGTGCACTGCTGAATGACTGGTTGACATCTGCAACCTCTTTCTCTCTTGGCAGTCTAATCACAAGCTCCATACTTACCAATGCAAGAGGAATTGTACCCATGATTCACCTTGTTCAATGCAGGGGAGAGGTAACAATCACATTTCAGTGGAAAAAAATATATTGAAGGAGTTTCTTCCTGCCAGTCACAGATGAGAATGCTACAAATTTATCAAGATCTGGAAAGGATGCCAAAAACCTCAGTCTTAAATCTTACTAATTTTACTTCTGTCTTCATTCTTTCTTTTCTGTACATGTTCATGACAGTGATAGTTATCCCCAGAGTGGGACAGTGAGAGGCATGGAGTAAGACAGGGAGAGTTAGGATTGTCCTGGGGAAGCACTTGGTGAGAGGGTGTGAGCTGTAGTAGTTGGCAGAGTTTCCATTTAGCATCTACAGGATGAGAGAGGGGTGAGGAAATCATAGGGTGGAGAGTAAAAGCAATAAATGCAAATTGAGGGAAAAGCCAGCAAACTGTGTCATTCCAATAACCCCCAGTTTAACTATCATCACAGTACACATCTAAGGCTGTTCAGGTCTTCCTGAGGAATTTGCATCCATCAGACTCTGGCTGAGGCTGAGCAGAGCACCGTGAATCAACCCTGCTTCTGTGTGGGCACAGCTGTCTGATGGCCACTCATACAGCACATTGCTTGTGCCAGTCACGTTGTGCTGAAATTTAACTCCTTAAAAGGCAGAACATTCCTGGTTCTCTCAAAGGGGATGGCAGATGGTGAGGTCTGGTAATCTTTTCTTCCCTGTACATTCCAGGAAGGTGTTCAGGTAGGCAAAAATTCATGGTAACAGCAATCAAACAGCTCTCAGGGTACATTTGGGCCTGATAGTTTGTGCCTACAAGTTCACAAGCCAGACCACTGGCCTGTTGTAGGTAGCAGGTTAGTTATCAGTGCTTGACTGCAGTTGTGGTTTAGACTAATCTCAAAGAAGGGCTCACTGTTACACAGGAAACAGATTTCCTGTGTTGCTGGTAGGAGCAGTTACCCTGCTACCATGGCTGGGGTATGCCAGCACATTCCACAGCTCCTGCCTGCCCCATACACTGTGCTCCTGTCGTCCCTGTGCCAGCCTCTCCAGGATGCTCCCGCAGGATTCAGCCAGAAGGGCCAGCAGGACAGCGGCACAGAGAGCTCTGTCCGCACAGGTCGAGTGCCGGGTGGGGGTTTGCTCTCGACAGCCCTCAGGAACCACTCGGCGCTGTCAGAGCGCAGCGTCGCCACCCGTGGTGGGAGAGGAAGAAAGCACACCAGCACCGCACTGACAAACTCCGGTACTTATAGGACTGCACTGGGGTCTGCCAGCAGGGCAGGAGACAACCCTGCTACGGAGGAACAGGACAGCTGCTACAAAGGCTGTGTTTCCAGAGAGGCAGGTTATGAACAGTTGTCTTTAGTCAGATAACTTTATCCAACACATTTCACTTTTGCTAAGTGCTTCAGGAAATTTAAAAAAAAAAAACCAACAACAACAACAATGAAACAAAATCCCAGTAACACACCAAACACCCACATCAAACCTTACATACCCTGACATTCTCTATAAAAAAATACATGGAATCCTGGCTCTCCACTATGGTTGTGAGAAGGTGTTTCTCCATCTCCCAGACAGCAGCTGCAAATGCACACACCCCTCTTTGTTTTTTTTTCCTTTCCCTTCCGAGTTACAGCTCCCTGGGCAATCCCAGCCACCTGTATTGTTTCCCACATCTGTGGAAGGATGTGATTTCCCAAGCCCATCAGGCCTCCGGGCACTGCACACAGGCCTTCAGGCAGTGCATGTTCCTGCCAGTTCACAGAGCCACACTCCAAAGGCAGTTATCTGTGTCCCACAGTGCTTCCTTTTCCAAGAGCAGTTCTCAATCACTGAACAAGATTTCCCTGGTTAGACAGAGGAACCGATTCATTTGCTCTGTCTGTGGGTGGGGGATTTTGTCATGTGAACATAACACTACCACTCACTTCACTGATCATGTCACTTTCTTCTCTACCCATCCTCACACAGAAGAACTTTCACAAAGTCAGAAGAACAAAAAGTCGTCTTTTTTTTTTTCCCCCCCTCTAAGTAGCAACTGGATTTGGTCTCTCTGGGAAGGATCTAGCACAGAAACAACCTACATGCTGTATGGGCTAATATATGAGTTTTTTTGAAAATTAAATTCTCTGTACTGTGGAACATGACAGGCAGATTAGATCAACAGTGCTATACAACCATTTATTTGAAGGGAAGGATAATAATTACAGTAAGTTCCCTGAATAAGGTTTCACAGGAGGTGTGTAGCTTAGCAAAAGGCAATTACTTCTGAGAGCTGGAATTTAGCCAGCATGCTGAAGTTCAAATGGATTTCTAATCAAACAAAAGAGGTTAGAATCAATTTTTCCATCACCTTAAGATCCAACACAAACTTCATACAGCAATGAAATTCAGATTTAAGTCTGGAAGCTGTTCTTTTAAGTTGCTCTCCTTATTATGCCGTAATGCTTTGTCCATATGACACCAGCCTTTGGTTGGTCAGCAAAAGTTATGGGTTGTTTGACCTTACAGAGCGGGACAGTGCTCCTAAAGCACAGCTGGAACCTCAGACAAGCTCCCCTAGAAGATCACACTATACCTCTTACATCATTGATAGTTTCTACCTCTGCTATTGTTCATCTCATGTTTCTTTTATTATGGAGAGAAGGTGTGGCTCCACATTCAGGCTTTGGTAAATCAGGGGATACGATAAACTATTTAAACCCTTCCTAGATTCAGAAGTTCTCAAGTCCTTCAAAGCCTGACAGATGGGTGGGAATACTCATGGAGAACAGCACAGAATTAATTACTCCAGAGAAGCAGCTTCACTGATAACATTCAAGTTATTTTGTGAAATTTTTGTAACATAGCATAGCATCTATTATTTTCTGGTCTTTCCCTTTCCTTCCTTGTGCTTATGAGCCTTTCCCTCCTCTTCCTAGTCTGTCCCAGGGTGGGGGAAAAACAAGGCTTAGTTTGGAATTTCAACATGCTAAGAGGTTTGAGGCTAGTGCAGGCAAGTCAATCGCTGTGTGGCTTTCCAGCTCCTCTAGGCACTGCTGATAGAGTAACAAACGCAGTATTTAAAGCAGGCCTTCGAAACAATTCCTGGGTGCCTGAAGGGAGAGAAATCCCTGCTGAGTGCAGCACACGTCCTCCACGGCGTGCCCGCTCCGCTGAGCCCTTGGCTGTCAAACACTGCACGAGTTGCTAGGTTTAAAATGGGCTCCTCTCCAGCTGCTCGTGTCCTGTAAACAGCCGTCAGCGAGGCCTCCATTAGTGTCTGCAGAAGACGTGAGCGTGGGAGATATTTATAGCCTTGGATTAGATCGCCCTCCTGGCCTGGGCCATTGCGCAAACAAAGGGCGTGTGCGTGGAATTCCTCTCCTTACACCACACAAGTTCCCTGCAAGCAAATGCCAGCTCTCTCTGAACAGCTTCACCCACCACCCTACATATTTATTAGCAAGATGAAGATCACAGAAGCTCCTTATTAGGCAATGGCATCACAGAGGCCAGTAGGAAGCACAGCTCCCAGGGAAAGCTCTCTGGCCATTTTCTGATCTCCTTCAACCATGAGTTTTCAGGCAGAGTTTCAGAAGCATTTTTCCTAAAGTGGAAAGGTATCAAAATGAAGAGTTTGCTGCCTGTCTGCCTACCCATGTTTAAGCCATTCACAAAACAGACTAGGAGGAATTTCCTGCATCCTACCATCTTTAAAGCTTCCACGTCCCACAGCACAGGCATCTCCAGTTGTATCAGAACTGCAGTGTAGCTGCAGTCCAAGGTGGCAGCTCACAGGTTAAGTTTTCAGAAGCAGAATTATTCCCCAGTTAAAATTTCGATATCCAATCCTTCAGTAAACTGTTTCTTTATATGCCCAGTTGGGAATTTCAACTCTTCTGCAAGCACAGAAAGGTGATAAGCAGCTTAAGCTTCCATACCAACTAACTAGCACCCCTCAATCCAGTTCTAGCATGGAACAAACCCTTGGCAAACTAGAGAACTTGCACCATTCGCCACCAAGGGAGATTAGTTTTCTAATTAATATCATCTTTGATGACTCATCATGCCAAAGGGATAAAAACAGACCAATGATCATCTTCTCTGCCAAGAAATTACAGCTTGCAAACTAAACTATAAAAAGAACTGGTGGCATTTTCCCCAGGTCCCACCAGCAGCCGCCAACATAAAATAACAAAGCACACCTAAAGCTCTTCTTCCTTCTCAGCTAAGCAAGGCTTCATTCTTCCTCCTGAAATTAAGCAGCCTTGGGAGGGGAAAGGAGGTGATCTACTGGTTGCCATTTAAATGCTAGTCTAGAGCTTTATAGGCTGCTCAGGGACAATAGAAAATCCAGCAACTGGAAGAATAATTAAGAAAGTTTTACTGCCCAGAGATATCTTACATGCACAGGAGCAGAGATCTTTACAAAAAAAGCCATGCAAGCAGTGAATGTCAACCCCAAGTCTCACAGGAAGCATTAATCAAGAAACCCACGTGGTTCAAGTACTGGTGATAAAAACCAGGTCCCACTGTAAGGTCTAGTTCAAACCTGCTTCAGCCCAAGGCAGGCAGTACATGGCATACCCAGCTATCAGCTCTCTAGATGAGTACTCTGCCTTACCAGCTGTAGCCACCATGTACAGCAAGGCTGTGCAACACAAGGACTGAATGCCTCAAACACCCAGGCCCACAGCAACCAAACTATGGCCCATGGATCTGACAGTCCCACAGCTGTCTGTGCAACCACACGACCTTTATTGTGGTGGGGTTTTTGCAGGGGTTTGGGTTTTTCCCCCCTTGTAAACACGCCACAGGAGGGGAAGAGAAGCAACAGTGATTGAATTGCTCCAGCCCTTTCCCTGCAGTGTTTTCCCAGCCTCAGGAGCTCTGTTCCCCATATCTGTGACGACAGAGGACTCTGCCAAGCTTCAAGCACGGTGCTTCAGCAGAACAGCACAGAAAAGAGACCACATGCTGCCTATAAAGTGGCAAAGCTTAGGCTTGAACAGCTTTTTCCTCCCCCTCCCTCCTCTACACAGCTGAGAAAAACCCCAGAAGCACCACATCATCTTGGTAGCATTTCAGTACAGACACAGGGGGAGAGTTTCACATCTCTCTTGAGAACCTGGAAGGAGCAGTCTTGGGCTTTGGTTCTGGCTTTTCTCAGACATTTCACTTCTCAAGGCCATTCTCTGTCCCTCTCCCACAAGGGCTTTGGGGAAGTACAAATCTTCATCCAACCTGCACTGCGGGAGGGAGCAAGAAAAGTGCTTATGATGACACCCCAAAAGCCTTCCTAGACAGGCAAGAGTGTTGCTGCTTGTTCCATAGCCTCTGGAAAAAGCCAGTCCATGCAAGGTCCCAGCAACGCCACAGAGGTGACTTCCCAGCACAGCCCTCAAATAGAAGCTGACAAAGCTGCAAAGAGGTTCCCAAGGGTTGAGAGGTGGGACTGGAAAACATGGGAAACCTGCTGGAAGTTGGCCAAGGTGCTGTGTCTATACAGCCAGGGCAGGCTGTTGCAACCAGAGCTTGTTGAAACCAGGCCGTGTCTCTGTGGAGGGCCTGTCCAACCCTCCTGGAGAAGCTTCTCTGCCACAGCAGGAAACATGGATGTCTCCTTCACAAGGAGACAAATAAGCCCTGCAGAGCATGGATGATAAACTGCTGCTGTGACAAAGGAGGACACGATGTCCTTTCCGCCTGCTCCTCTCCCAGCCCTGGAGAGATCACTTAAGGTCACTAATATTTCTAACTATCTGCTTCCGATGGGTCGCCTTGCTCATTTCACTCCATTTCACAGAAATAAAGGCGGCCTGGCTGCCTTTCACCACTTCCTTTCAGGGGGACAGAGGGGAACAAAAGCTGGCGCAGCCCTGCTGAGAGCCGCGGGCCATCGTTACAGCCCGGGAGGCACGCGCCTCCAGGGCTCCAGCCCTTTCCCTTGTCCCCAAAGGGAATTTACTGGGCCAGCTCCTCACTGCCGTCTGAATGTCACAACTGTGATTTACATGGAAAGGCTGCCAAAGTTGGGACAATACAGGGCTGGTGGGCTCACTTGGCCACTGGGAGACCCCCTGGGAAAAGGCAAAGTTCAGACCATCTTCCCACCTGGTTTCCCACCATTTCCAGAGCTGGTCAGAAGCAGCCCATTTTTCCCCCCCTCTAGCTAAGGAAATGCCTTTCAAGCCTGGTTGTAGGTTTGCAATTCTGCCACCAAATGTGTCAATGAGCGTACAGCATTAATTACTCATGAGGCACCTAAAGGACCAAGTGCAACTTCATCACCTGCTCCAAAGTCCTTCACTGGAAGGACGAGGGAGGCGAGCACCTCCTGGCCCTGCAAGAAGCTGCTGACTCCAGCAGTAGTGAGCAGCCAAGAAGCTGTTTCCAGAGAGACAGGCTGCTGTTATCAGCTCCCCAGAGATGAGTGTGCAAAATACCTGGCATATCATACTCCTTGGATCATTTGTATTCAATTGTATATTCAAGAGGGAAGGAGTGGGGGGAAAGAGGCTCTTGACTTTTGTCCAGGAAGAGAAGATAAGGTACAAGGAGAGGAAGAGTGATTTTTTTACAGCGAATAGCTATTTACTTCCTAATGAAGCGCTAGTGCAAACACTGAATGTAGTCCAATGCGTAAGAAAGGCCACTGGAGTTTCAGAGAAATGTTTTCCAATGCCCTATTAGAAAGATAAGTGCATATTAAAGGAGAAGAATGGGTTCACACACACCACTGCAGTCAGGATGCTGTAGTTTTGTGTATCAATGCTTGGCCAAAGACTTCAAGCAATCATGGAACAACCTCAGAAGAGTGGGACACAGAGTGCTCCATGTTTAAGACCATCGTTTAAAAACTGGAGGGTGAAAAAAACAAAAAGGGTGAATCTTTGTATTTAAAAGATCTGTTTAAGAGATGGATATCAGCCCAAAAGCCAATGGGCACAGCCAGGTTTCAGAGTGCACTGACTTTTATGAGATGGAAGCATGGAGATGATTCACCTCCCTGATGTTGGTTTCACAGCGACTCCTCCAGCCACAAGGCAGCCCAAGACATGCCAAGAAATGCATCACTTCCCCAAAAAAGCATCAGTCCCCATACTCCCAAAGCCTGGTCACACCATGATATGTTTCTAAATGCAAGAGCCCATGGAAATGAGCTCTGCATCACTGGTGATGCACAGTGAAATCACTCAGGACATATCCCAGCTCATCTGCACAGCCCTGCTGCCAAAATGCCTTTAAGAATTTGGTCATGGGTTATGCGCTCAGAAATCATCCTTTCTCTTTGTGGCCCAGAAACCCAGCTTTCCAGACAAAAGTTTAATCTTTATTTTTAAGCAAAAGAGATTTGCCAGCACAAACTAAGAGATAAATAAGCCCTTTAGTCAGCAGTAAACGTGACAAACATGATAACCTGGCAGCAGCATTGCACTTCCTTCTCCACATCATGCCTGCTCCATACAGCTTGGCGACACAAAATGCCTCTGGTGGAAAGATCCCCATTGTGCTGGGTGACTGCAGGAGTGACAGCAATCCATAATGCAGAAGAATAGACACACCAGGGCATAAAAAGGCAAAATAAAAAGAAACGCCGGCCAGGGGCCGGAAGTGTTCAACACAACTACCTGGCAGGTTTGGGATATGAGCTCCTGTTCTCTCTACAAAAAATGCATACACAGAGTTTTCAGATACATCTTAATACATTGCATAACACCGTTTTCTTTACTTTTAAATCCAAAGACACTTTGCAGGAACATTGTTTTTAAAGAAATTATTCTGGAGATGAACAAGTGCTCTGTGTTGGAGATGGGCACACCAAAACTGGGACCCAAAAGAGAATCAGACAACCCTCTCTGACAGGTTTTAATAGGTTTTAGATAAATTTTTATATGATTTACACAAAGACACCTGCAAACATTTAGAATTCAAGCACACAGAACTCCGTAAGGCAATAATTTAGAAATACCCCTGCCAAGAAATTACGTATTATCCCAAGTCCCTCGATTACTTCTGCTGAATAACTGTCACTGAACACTAAGCTTGTGCATTTTTGGAAGACACAGGTTTGCTTTTTCCTGATCCAAATACAGAACAAAAACAGGATCATAATTTACCATAGAAGACAATGAAAATCTTATCATTGTAAATATATGTAGTGAGATAATACAAATCCTGTTCCTTGGTATTTCCCCTCCACCCTCTATTCCTACCACTACTCCTTCCAGCTTTTGGGCCTCTCCCCTGCTTGCATGGAAGATTGACGCCCCTCTTAAAGCCATAAATTACTCACAAACAGCTACTGAAAGTAGCAATGACCGTAGGGTAACACTTCCACAAAGCAATAGAGCTTCCTGGCAAGCTGATAAGAGTTTCCTGTTTTGAGTCTTGGGTTGGGTTTTTTTCCCTCTGATAAAAATTTGACTCTCAAAACATCTCAGAAAGGAAGGACTGACAGATTTTCCCC